>NW_021027214.1:54823-69123 GCF_004153795.1 Camellia sinensis | reverse complement strand
GTATGGATTGCAAGAAAAATTTCTCTTTTTTTTTTTTTTTTTTCAAGGAATAGGGCCTTCCTTATACCACCATGGGGAGAGGGGAGGAGCCTCTAGCCATCAAGGCTGGCAACTAATGCCTAGCAAAACTGCCCAATCAATTTTGGAAAACTTGATGAGCCTTAAATGTGTGCGTTATATACACATTTTATGAGGGCAATTTCCTTTCTTATTCAACTATTTTTCTCCAACAATCCCCTACATGAATAAAAATTGACCGAATACAGCAAACGCTCAACGTTTATTAACAAAGACTCGGAAAGAGAGAGAGCACATAGATTAACTCTGCATCAGAAAAGGTACCTGTAGGCATTGAACTTTTCGTAGTGAAAGCCTATCGGATTTACTGGCTGACCAGTGAACGTGATGTCTTGAACTGTTCTGCCGTTTATGTAAACTGAGACAATAGACCTCACACAGGAGTTAGTCCAACCATTGTTCTTGTTCTCACTGGTGTGTCCGGTATGGCCCTGGAACACTAGCCTGGTTCTGTGAGTGTTTTTAAAGAATTCGGCCTTGGTAATTCTTAAAGAAGCGGCCCCACTTCGCACTGACATAGGTGACCTAGATACGGTATTTCATTATACCACATCACTAAGGTCATTAAAAGCATTAGCTTAACCTTCTACCCCCACAGGGCATCACTGTATAAAGGAATGGGCAAGAGGATTTACCTCTTCAGTGACTCACCCATTACACGAAGTTAGGTTGTCCCTTTGAACCTAGATCTTGGGATCTCCAGTCAACTAGGTTGGATTTTCCGTTCCGGTAACCTTTACTAAAGGCCTTAACGCCAACTACTTTTCTACTAACTCTCGAGTTAACCCTTTGGTTAGCGGATCCGCAATGTTGTCCTTAGACTTGACATAGTCTAGAGAGACAACTCCATTTGAGAGTAGTTGTCGTATGGAATTATGTCTACGACGGATATGTCTAGACTTTACATTATACATATTACTCTGTGCCCGACCAATCGCTGATTGGCTATCGCAATGAATACTGATAGTTGGCACAGGTTTCGGCCAACGTGGAATATCCTCAACAAACTGGCGAAGCCATTCAGCTTCTTCAGTTACTTTATCTAAAGCAATAAACTCAGATTCTATCGTTGATCTCGAGATACACATTTTCTTGGCAGATTTCCAAGACACGGCTGCCCCTCCGAGGGTAAACACATAACCACTAGTGGATTTGGAATCTTTTATATCAGATATCCAATTTGCGTCACTATACCCTTCTAGTACCGCTGGGTATCTGGTATAATGCAGCCCATAATCCAGGGTGTAATAGATATACTCCAACACCCGCATAATGCCCTTTCAATGAGTAGCATTAGGATTACTCATGTATCTACTCAGCCTACTAACAGCGTAAGCGATATCTGGCCTTGTACAACTCATCAGATACATCAAACTCCCAATGACCCGAGAATATTCTAGTTGAGAGACACTCTCACCATTATTCTTGGTCAAATATAGACTTAAGTCTACTGGTGTCCTAAACATACTTGTATCTGACTTTTCAAATTTCTCAAGTATCTTATTAACATAATGAGCTTGAGAAAGTACAATACCACTAGATGTTCTGGTGATCTTAACACCCAGAATGATATCTGCAAGGCCCATATCCTTCATGTCAAACTTAGAGTTTAACAATCTTTTGGTAGCTTTAATCATTTCATCATTGCTACCAACAATGAGTATGTCATCAACGTATAGACACAAAATGACATAACCTTTGTCAGTGTCTTTAACATATACGCACTTATCACACTCATTGATTCGAAACCCATTTGACAACATAGCATTGTCAAACTTCTCATGCCATTGTTTGGGAGCTTGCTTCAAACTATACAATGACTTGACAAGCTTACAGACTTTCTTACTTTGTCCTGGAGCTGAAAACCCCTTGGGTTGCTCCATGTAGATTTTTTCATCTAAATCTCCATTTAAGAAAGCTGTCTTTACATCCATCTGATGTATTTCTAAACCACGTAAAGCTACTATTGCAATCACCATGCGAATAGATGTAATCCATGTCACAGGTGAATACGTATCAAAGTAATCCAGGCCTTCTCGCTGTCTGTATCCTTTGATAACTAGCCGAGCTTTATATTTGTCAATTGACCCATCTGCTTTCATCTTTCTTCGAAAGATCCACTTACTCCCCAAGGCCTTACTGCCTGAGAGTAGATCAACTAACTCCCAAGTATGGTTCTGTAAGATGGAGTCAATCTCACTCTTAATTGTTTCTTTCCATAAAGGACTTTCAGGTGAAGTCACAGCTTCATGGAACGTTCGAGGTTCTCCCTCTAACATATAAGTCAAGAAGTCTAGACCAAAGGACTTTGTGGTTCTAGCCCTTTTACTCCTTCTTGGCTCATCTACTTCATCAGCTTGATCATCTACTTGATCAGTTATTTGATCAGCTGTTTGATCATCCATGTGATCATCTATGTGATCGTCATCATCAACATCTTCTATTTCTTTCATGGAACTTGGAACCCTGTCTTGGGGACGACGCGGAAATACATCTTCAAAGAAAGATGCACTTCTAGATTCCATGATAGTATTCTTGTGTATATCTAAAATATCAGACTTGTGCACAAGAAATCTATATGCACTACTATTTTGTGCATAACCAATGAAAATACAGTCCACGGTTTTCGGACCTATCCTAACCCGCTTGGGTGTAGGTACCGCCACTTTTGCAAGACACCCCCACATTTGTAGGTATTTATATGAAGGCTTGTGAACTTTCCACAACTCATATAGAGTCTTGTCCACTTTCTTCTGTGGTATTCTATTAAGAATATAATTTGCGGAGAGAATTGTTTCCCCCCATAAGTTCTGTGGCAACCTAGAACTTATCAACATTGCATTCATCATCTCTTTCAGCGTCCTGTTCTTCCGCTCAGCAACACCATTTGACTGAGGCGAATAAGGCATTGTGTTTTGGTGAATAATCCCAAATTAAGCACAAGTCTCGGCAAACGGAGATTCATACTCACCACCATGATCACTTCTCAATGCGTTGATTTTCCGGCTTAATTGATTCTCAACTTCATTCTTAAAAAGAATAAATTTATTAATAGCCTCGTCTTTGCTTTTAAGCAAATACACATAATAGTATTTAGTGCAATCATCAACAAAAGTGATGAAGTACTTGTTGCCGCCACGTGATTGTACAACTTTCAAGTTACACACATCACTATGCACTAAACCCAAAGGCTGGGTACTTCTTTCAATAGAATGAAAAGAAGACCTTGTCAATTTTGCTTCTACACAAGTTTCACACTTGTGTTGTGGATTAATCTTGAAAGATGGTATGTGATCTAACTTGATTAATCTACTTAAAGAGTCAAAATTTACATGCCCCAATCTACCATGCTATAAATTAAGGGACTCAAGCATATAAGCAGAAGAAGAAGCTTTCTCATTGATCTTAAGGATAAGTGTCATTACATTCAATTTAAACATACCACCTGACATATATCCCTTCCCCACATAGACCCCGCCCTTGGTCAACACGACCTTGTCTGATTCAAACACCATGTGGAAGCCATGCTTGCTTAGGAGAGACCCCGGGACAAGGTTCTTACAAATGTACGACACATAAAGGACATCATTCAAAGCCAGTTCTTTTCCTGAAGTAATCTTCAGGATCACCTTACCTTTACCCTCAACAGTTAAGGTTGCAAAGTTTCCCATAAACAACTTCTCCCCATTTGAAACCGATTCGAAAGTTGCGAACATTCTCTTCTTTGCACAAATATGGCGAGTGGTCCCAGTGTCCACCCACCACTCCCTTGGGTTTGACCCCACCATGTTCACTTCTGACACGACGGCTGACAGATGCATGTCGTCCACATCGTGTGACAATTCCTCCATTTCAGCCATATGTGCCCGATTTTTGTGTTGCGGAGGGTTTTTCCTGTAGGGCTTCTTCTTTAGACAATTAACTGCCCGATGCCCGTCACTTCCATAGTTGAAGCATTTGCCATTGAACCTAAAAGTAGGCTCTTTTGGCTTGTAGGCTGGCCTTTTAGAAATTCCTCCTCTAGCCTCCAACTTTGAGCTTTTGCCTATCGGTGGTTTTTTCCTCGCCCCCGAGGACTCGCCATGCTCAACCATATTGGCTTTGACAGTGGAGGTACTCCCTCCTTTCTTCCTGTTGTCCTCTTCAATTCGGAGCCTGACAACGAGTTCTTCGACTGTCATCTCCTTTCGTTTGTGCTTCAAGTAGTTCTTGAAGTCTTTCCAGCCATTAGGCAGCTTCTCAATCAAAACAGCTGCCTGGAATGACTCACTTAGGACCATCCCTTCTGTATGTATCTCGTGCAGAATCACTTGGAACTCTTGGACTTGACTCATGACAGTTTTGGAGTCCACCATCTTGAAGTCCAGGAACTGGCCGACGATAAATTTCTTTACCTCAACATCCTCGGTCTTGTACTTTTTATCCAAGGCATCCCACAACTCCTTAGCCGATTTCTTGGCATAGAACACGTTGAAAAGCGGGTCCACCAAGCCGTTCAGAATGTAATTCCGGCATAAAAAGTTTGCTTGTTTCCAAGCGTCCAGAGCCATGAGCTTTTGTTTGTCTTGCTCATTCTCCTCTACGGCTGGTACATCTTCACTCAGAAAGCTCGCAAGGCTTAGAGTAGTCAAATAAAACAGCATCTTCTGCTGCTATCTCTTGAAATTCACTCCCGTGAACTTCTCCGGGCGCTCGTGATGATTGAGCGGTCCTCTCAGAATAGCCGGAGTAATAACAGGAGGATTGACCACAGAGGTCATAGTAAGGGTTGGCAAGCCAGTCGCCCCGGGGTTCGGATCCCCACTAACATTAGTAGCAGCAGCAGCATCAGAGACAGTTGCCATTTCTAAAAAATTACAGCAGAATTTTTACTATTCTGTATTTCCAGAAATCAAACTTAACACTAGAAAATTCCACAATTGGAAATTTAATTCAAAACTAGTCTCACCACGCAACCTAGAATCGAACATGGTCAGGAAAGTTTCCAGGAAGATTGGAGGGGTCACATCGGTCCCACTTAAAACCCAGTTAACCTTAGACAAAACTTTCAAGAGCATGTTGACTCCTAGTCCATGGAAAACAACTTTAAGAATTAAATTTTTCAAGGGATGAACTAGGTTAAACACACCAAGTTCCAAACGGTACAAGCAATTACAATTGCATCACTTTATAAGCAATTATAACAAAATTGCTACAATAATTACAAGCAAATAAAACTTGCTTTACATATTTAGTACAAATTAATCCTTTTTCCCATTCCCATAGGTATTCCTGCAATAAAGAGTTAGCAGCAAAATACAACAAAACTCCCTCAACTTTTCTTTGCTTTTGGCAAAGTAGTGATTGAAGAGGAGGGTATTGGCAAACAAAATAATAAATAACTGTAAGTAAAGATTAAAACTAACCCTTAAGTTACACATCTAGAATTTAAACAAAAAATTATAAAAAATTAATTACATAATAAACGTGTAATTAACTATACAAGTTACAAACCCAAAATTAAATATAATTAAACCATATTTTAAATTGGACTAAACATGTAATTAATTGAGATAAGTTATAAACATTTTATAACTCCTAAACACTTAAATCACATTACTAGGCAAGAATTGTAAATGACATAATTAACATGCAAATAATTCTAGAGAAATTAACATGAATTTAAATATAGGCACGTTATAAACTTTACAACTCCACACCTAAATTAAAAATTAATAGGTACAAGTTACATGAAAATTTACTACCTAATAAACATGTTAGAAATGTAAATTACACTAAAAATTAAACCCGAATGAACATGTAATTTATATTGTAAACTAGAAGCATGTAAACTAGAAGCATGTAAATCTAAAAATACAAGGCATGAACCGGTACACCATAAATTAATAAATTAATTAGAAAATACAGTGAATTAATGTTGCACCAATGGAACTCTTCTTTCCTATTGATAACAGTGGCCTATTACATGCAAAATTATTACACACACACCTATGAATCTATTAATCTAATTCTATGATAAACGTCGAATCTATTTTAAGCTTGTTGGGAAAAACTACTCATATTACATAATTTCACATTGCATATTGCAAAATTATGGGATGAACAAAACAAACCTTTAATCCCATAAAATATTACATGCTGAATAAAATATAGATAAAATATAAAATGGTTAAAGGAAACAAACCGAAGCCTGTATGATATCACAGTCTCCTTAAAATAGATTCGCTGCCTCACCGTTGGGTGCTGGAGGTACGCCAGCGTCTACTTCCTAGGATACGACGGTTTTTACCAGCTACAACAGAAGCACCTTCTGATTAGCTTAGCGAACTAACAATAGCAGCACTCTCTCTCAGGAAGCAAATTATAGGAGAAGTAGTGTTACGACCCCAAACCGCCCCTAGTAATTTGGTGCCGTGATGGCCAGTAATCCGAGATTACCGAAGGCCAACTTTCAAAATTCACACACAATCAGAGTATTACATATGGGGCTAACATGTGCAGAAGCAATATATACAAATCTAATTAGTCCATAAGAGCTGTGCATAAGTCAAATGTAATGGCATACATCTTTACAAACTTTACAACTTGAACACAATTAAAGCCAAGTACAAAATACATATTACATCTTACAAAGGGCTTTCACAAGCCGACATAAACAAAATACACGAAATGCAAGTTAAGAAATATAATCTTTGGATTGCCGACATAAACATTGCCGACATAACATGCATCCAAAACATCTTGCAAAACACACATCTCGGTGTAGCCGACTTCTTGCTTGTTACCTACATATATACATAGGGAGGGTGAGCTTGGATACTCAGTGAATGGTATAAGTAATAAAGGGGTTAAATGAATGATTCCCGAGGTCTTTCAAAACAATACATAATATATCCTTGTCAAAACCATACTTATCATAGCTTATACAAAACATGAGATAAATCTTGTTTATCAAACTTGATCTTGCAAAACTTACATACTTAACATGTGTCAAATCTTATAACATAACCTCGGCATAATGGAGCTCATGTCACTTAGGCCCGTAGCCCGCTATAACACTGTGGAACTCGTGTTACTTAGGCCCGTAGCCCGATTTAATAACATGGAGCTCGTGTTACTTAGGCCCGTAGCCCGCTTTAACAACATGGAGCTCGTGTTACTTAGGCCCGTAGCCCGATTTAACAACATGGTCATTCCAAGAAAGGACCGTATCCTTTTATACTTAGTGCTGCGAAAGTTTAGAGTCTTCCAGCACAAGGGACTATCCGAGAAGGTCATCAAAACTAAACTTACTTGATAACTTGCCATTCAAAACAAAGCTTACTTGATACATAAAATAGGGATATCATTCATGCTTAACAAATACTTTTATCAAAACGAGGCAAAGCTTTATCAAAACCTTAAGAACATAACTTTATTAAAAATACCACTCACTCTAGTTCTTGGGACGTCGGGGTCAAGGCAAGGGTCCAAGTCCTACAAACACATGGCAAAGCATACTGAACATACATCTCAAAACAAGTCTTACAAGCATGCAAATGATCTCGGGAAGACATGTTAAAAATCAAAACACTGTTTTACATGTCGGGAAGACATGCTGGGTACCAACCAGGTCTAAGCCGAGGTCCTACACCTCCTTGCCGAGGTGTGGTCCCGACGGCCTCTTTCAAAAGCAAGGTCGGGAAAACCTGGGTTTCCCTTGAAGAACATAAAGAACATGATGAACACGAAGATCATGAAGAACACGAATGCCAAAATCATAACTTCTTTATTTACAAAATCTGAGATTTCATGCTATGAGTTCGAAAACATGGACCTGGGTACCCATACTTGAAAATTATGTGAAAACAAACACAAAAACATGAATCTTGGCATGAGCTTTCGGATCAAAGCATGACTTTTCTTGAAGAACACATGAATACTATTTTCTCTTTCTAAAACCGAACTTCAAAGCAATGCATGGCTTACAAATCATATCCAATCATGCAAGGCAATAACATGAACATAAAGAACAACGTAGGTAGATCAAGAATCTAACCTTAGAACACGGATCTAACAGTTCAATCTCTAGGGATCAAGCTTGGAAATCCACTCTCCCTCAAGAACTCCTCTTCCTCTCCTAGAGCTTCTCTCTCTTCTTCAAAAACAAGGATATAGAAATGATAGGTTTTCTCTCTCTATCGGTTGGTTTAACACTCAGCTCGGACACGTGGCAACGGCTGGTTGGTTCTCTCCGAAAAGGTGATAGATTGACAAGACAAAACTCTGACAAAGCGTATCTAACAAGCTACTCGGTAAGGCACTCCGGCAAGTGACGACATCGGCTAACAACAAAACTTCGGCAACTAAGGTGACAATGACCTCGGCTAGGAAGGAAAACACTTGACTAAGCTGTGCCACACCTTGGCCTAGATGTGCCACACCTCGGTCTAGGTCATACCACTCCAGGACAAGATCACTCAGGTGCAAAGGTAACATCTCGGCCTAAAGTGTTTTGCTCTGAAAGGATCTCGGCTAATGTTCGTATGGTGTTGGCATGTTTATCCACTGCATGTGATTGACTATTCTAGGACTGAAGTTAATGAGAATTTAGGCTATGAAGAGAAGCCGACGTAACCTAGGCTTGGCATAACATCGGCTAACATAACTTAGGCAAGGCGTGACCTAGGCTTCACATCAAGGAAGGAGCAAATCATGCGAGCAACACTTAGACACTTCACAAAGGCATCAAAACAAGGCATGGACCTTACATACTTAAGCAAAACAAGTCACAAACGTACAAATGCAAGCTTAACAAGTCATAATCATACAGATGCTCGTGAACATGACTAAGACGTAAATGTGGGTCCTTACAAGTAGACTGACAGGGTATGGATGCCAAGAAAAAATTCTCTTTTTTTTTCAAGGAATAGGGCCTCCTTTTATACACCATGGGAGAGAGGGGAGGAGCCTCTAGCCATCAAGGCTGGCAACTAATGCTAGCAAAACTGCCCAATCAATTTTATAAAACTGATGAGCCTTAAATGTGTGAGTTATATACACATTTATGAGGCAATTTCTCATTCAACCATTTTTCTCTAACAGTAATTATATTCCTCAGAGCATACAGTTCCTTCCATGGCATCGCCCTTTGAAAAAATGTAATAAGTACACATTTTTAACATAATATAAAACAAAATATTTAACAATTACCTCATGATAAGAGTTGTAAATACCTGTCCATCAACAAAAATCATTCTGAATGTCATATTTCCCCCAAGACGATTGGTCAAAGATAACAACCTAACTAACTGAGCTTTAACGCTCCAATTACTTGCATATGGATATAAATCAGCAAAATAGGGATGTCTGATAATTCTATCACCTATTAACAATGTAGATGCATATGAGCAAAATATGAATTTATAATTTTATATGACGTATTTATAGATCTCAAGAAATTTGAGAATGAAAATATTAAGAATTTTTAATAAAAAAATTAAAAAAAATGTTAAGTTTACATTATGATAAAACTGAAAAAATAAGTAATGAATTATTATGCAAAAAATATTATACAAACATATTTTGTAAGGATAAGTTTTTTAATTATTTTTATTAAATGAAAATGAAAAAAAAGAAAGAAAGATTAGATCATCCAATTTTTTGTATACTAAATGTAATATTTTGGATAAGATTTAGAATTTAGAGTAGTAAGTATTGTATAATTAAAGAACAAAAAAAATAGTCATTGAAATTTTGAAAAGAAGTTTTATATCAATCTTCAAATGCCATTAAGGATATCACAATATACAACATTTTTTGTGTAATTTGACGGTTGGTCAACTTTATTAACAATCAATATCTTCAAGCTTGATGGTGCAGTAACACGAGATAAAGCAACATATAACTGATCATGGGAGAATACTGGATTAGGAAAGTATACGCCAACTTTTTTTAAAGTCTAACCTTGACTTTTGTTTATGGTCATTGCAAATGTTAATTTTATGGGAAATTATCTTCTTTTAATCGGGGATAGGTGAATGTGTGGTAGATGGTGATAAAATGATACGTGGAATGAAGACTCCTCTCCAATATTCGAACCCGTAATCACTTGTGCCTCAATCACTTTATCTCCCATTTTCTCAACAATAAGACGGGTGCCATTACGTAGACCTTGAGATTGATTGAGATTTCTCAATAGCATTATAGGCGCTCCCTTTTTGAGTTCAAGGCAATGACTTGGAATTCCTGAAAAATTTAATGAGTGCAATAACTCTGGTGGATGCATGCCTTCGTCAATGTTCTCACCCTCAGCTGGACATATCGTATCTACACTTAGGTATTTTCGAGATTCTCCAGGCAACATTGACAGCATTATGACATTTAATTCACCAATATCAGCATTTTTTGGTGCTAAGATGCCACAGTCTTTCAAGTAAGAACTGTCACTGTATCTAGTACTTAATTTTGGATGGATTGCTTGGATCAAATCATGTAAAGCATGTGATCCATTTCTAATCAAGAACTGTTATGGAATTTCAATCCAATTAGTCTCCCCGCCTTCAAGGAAAGAAATTCTAGGTATTTTTCCATCACCAATAATCAATATCCAATTAGCAAAATCCCTTAGTTGTTGACGCATTTGAATAGAAGTATCATTGGTCATAATACGCATATTGGTCCTCAAATATAACACACAACAATGATTCCAAATAGTCGATTCTTTCAATGACACTACAATTGTGGCTTCCCGCCTACCTTTTGGTACTACAGGTAAACTTTGTCTGAAGTCACCACCAAGTATGAATAGTTTTCCACCAAATACACAATCACTTGAACAAAATTCTGTACTCTTTTATATATCTCTGAAAGTACGATCAACTACCTCAAATCCATAATGATAGTGCATTGGAGCTTCATCCCATATGATCAATGATGCCTCTTGAATTAATTTTTCCAATTTAGTCTGTTGATTAATACTACAACTTGAGAATTCATCCAAATTAATTGAAATTTTAAAGCGTGAATGCACAGTTCTACCTCCTAGTAACAGCAAAGCCGCAATTGTAGATGATCCAACTGAAAAGACAATTTTTTTTGTGATCTAAATTTTGCTATTAATGTTTTCTACAGATATGTTTTTCCTGTTCCCCTACTTCCGTAAAGGGAAAATAACCCCTTTGTTTACAATTGTATGCATTCATTATGGTGTCATAAACTTCCACCTGATCACTATTTAAACCATAATGTAATTCATTGAACAATTGTTTTTCTGAAGCACTATCGTACTCCATCTTTTCTATGATGAGCCTATTTGTTACAAATTGAGCACCTTGCGAAGATGGCAATGGCATTGGAGGGAAATCTTTGAGAGATCTTCCATTTCTATTTAATATATGCTCAATTTTGAGAAGTCTTAACTTTTTTAAGTCTTCATTGTCAAGATGTAGATCATTATCTCTCATATCTCTTCTAATTCTATATTGTATATCATCGGTGAAACTTTTCCAATGACATTCCCATAATTTGACTGGATTGGTTATATCAGAAAACATGAGCATTGTACAATACATATGTCGAAGTTTTGTTGTTGATGCCCAATTTGATGCTTCTGCCAATGCCTCGTGCCATTTATTATCATCATTGAGTAGACCAAGTGCAACACATGTAGATTTAAATGTTGTATGCACGACCTCATTTACAATTCGGATATGCTCAACACTGTCTGCACCACGAACCTTATTCAATAAAATTCTCAATTAATATCTCTCACCCGATGTTGGATGTGCATACGGAAATCTACCAATAAGTTTATATTTTTTTCGGACATCCCATTCTTTTTTATCTCTTTTCCATACCCATTTTGTTGAAAATTCAACATAAGTCAACTCTTTTGCAGATTGATGGGTTCTGTTTGCTTTAAACCATTTGGTCAACATTGTGTTATGAACACGTTTTTAGTTAATAACTTCGTGTAGATGATCATTGTCATTAAATATAACAAATTGTTGACCTGAAAGATGATATTGTAAACACTTAACAGAAGGAGTTTGTTTATGAATTTCAAACTCAAATATCCTCCAACACACTTCAATCGCAGACACGTATCGAGCATCCAAATACTATTTGATCTCATTAACTTGTTTGTAATGTCGTTTCCCATTATTGTTTGGATGGATAACATTATCCTTGTCACATGATCAGGCCCTTTGTTAACATATTTGTACAAATATTTCATTAACTTCGGGTGCACACATCGTTCAATATTAATGTTGCAATCATATTGCACTAAAAGATGATGATTATATGGAATGACCCATCTGTTATCAACTATAAATCCATTTATGTTTATTGTGTTGCCCTCATTACATCTGCGCCTGTATGATACAAATCTATTATCATCAATTGTTGTTTCATTACAAAATTACTTTGGATAATGTTTTGTACACTTTCCATCTACCATACATGGAGCATTGGGATTAGCAACACCATAAGGTCCATGTATCATGCATCTGACAACAATCTCATATGCCAATGGGTTTGCATTTTTGTCAGGCAATTCAGCACATATAAACTCATATCAATTTGTTCAGGTGTGATTAGTTTATTCTCCGATGCTAATGTGATTGTAATGTGAGAATGTGACAATTCCCGTTTTTGAAACTCGATGACGTAAATAACTATTCATAAAAATAATTATTGATACATTAGACATTTAAGAGTATTTGTTGTATCATAAATGCATAGGTGTTAGAATAATAATACCTGAAAGTACTTCTCCAAATATTTTATTTTCCTTCAAGTTGGTTAGTAGTTGTGTAAACTTAATTTGAAAAACTCTAGCAACAGTATCAGGTCTATCTTCTGCACATTGATTCGATAGTCTTGGAAGATCAACTTTTATTTCTGGCCATATAGGATTGCATGTGAACGTGATAAACAAATCAGGAGCTCCAATAGTTTTGCAAATTGCCATAGTATCTTCATAACGTTGATCATATTACGTGGCCCCCCAGAGAATGATAAAAGCAACACAAATCTTCTCCCTACTGCTGACGCATCTACATCTTCAGCAACTACAACATCTTCTATTCCTTGATATAGATCTGCACGCAACTCAGCTTGATGGGTCTTGATGTAATTCAATCTAGTTTGCTCAATAGCAGCATAACAGTTAACGACAAATTGTTGAAACAAACGTCCTCCTCTTAAAAGTGTTTTACCTTCAAATTCTCTATGTTGGAGTCTAAATGCATAAAATTCTCTAATTGACACATTGTTTTGAGATCTACTTAAGAATGTATTAAAAGAGATGCCACACCTCCATCCATCTGTACCATATGGAAACAGTAATGGGTACTGTAATGGTACATATGATGGATGTATTTTATTGATTCTTCTTAATATACCATCATTTTTTGAACAATGATGTCACGATGTGTTTCAGTTCCAATACCATCACCAATGATTATCGTCGCAACTTCGTTTGCAGTTGGCCTGATATATTGTTGTTCACCTCTAGAGTTTAAAATACACACATGTAGATTCAATACATTATGATCTCGTAACAAATCTCCAGTACTTTGAAATATTTTCACATAAGGATTAACTGCATTTAACATTTCTTGTAAACCTTCCAATATTGAAAAATTAATGCCTGATTGTAGACGTCCCCGAACGCCCCGGAAGGAACGAGCTCCCGTCCTGTTCATTTTGGGGTCACTACAGCTCAGGACTCTCAAATTTGTCACGGTTCTAAGTCTGAACCAAAGAGTCCAAATCCGGCAAATCGTTTTGAGAAAACAGATATTTGAAAAGAAGTGCCAAACATGGACTGCTTTGCCAGATACAGAGTCGCCACCTAAATGTTTTTTAATGGGAAATTTAGGAAACCCTGACTCGGTGCCAAAGGCCACGTGTCCGTCATCACCAAAGTTGCCTCGGCTCGGGAACTTGGGTACGATTGGGGAAGGTCACTTCGTGAGCACCCCCGCTCGCCCGATCAAAGATCGGCCTCCTACTAACATGATATGTTGCTTCCATAATCCAACTTATAATGATGTAGTCATAAGTGTCAACTTTTATACAAATATGAGAAGAGAATTAATTAAATTATACATTTTAACCAACCACATACTTAAACTTTGACTATTTCAAGATTTTATTTCACTATAATTCCAATTAAGAGAATCTTCAACCCTTAATATATTTTTTTTATCAAATTATAATTTGATAAAAGTTTA
>NW_021027214.1:25742-54798 GCF_004153795.1 Camellia sinensis | reverse complement strand
ACGGATTGCGTCAACTTTATTAACAATCAATATCTTCAAGCTTGATGTGCAGTAACACGAGATAAAGCAACATATAACTGATCATGGGAGAATACTGGATTAGGAAAGTATACGCCAACTTTTTTTAAAGTCTAACCTTGACTTTTGTTTATGGTCATTGCAAATTGTTAATTTTATGGGAAATTATCTTCTTTTTAATCGGGGATAGGTGAATGTGTGGTAGATGGTGATAAAATGATACGTGGAATGAAGACTCCTCTCCAATATTCGAACCCGTAATCACTTGTGCTCAATCACTTTATCTCCCATTTTCTCAACAATAAGACGGTGCCGATTACGTAGACCTTGAGATTGATTGAGATTTCTCAATAGCATATAGGCGCTCCCTTTTTGAGTTCAAGGCAATGACTTGGAATTCCTGAAAAATTTAATGAGTGCAATAACTCTGGTGGATTGCATGCCTTCGTCAATGTTCTCACCCTCAGCTGGACATATCGTATCTACACTTAGGTATTTTCGAGATTCTCCAGGCAACATTGACAGCATTATGACATTTAATTCACCAATATCAGCATTTTTTGGTGCTAAGATGCCACAGTCTTTCAAGTAAGAACTGTCACTGTATCTAGTACTTAATTTTGGATGGATTGCTTGGATCAAATCATGTAAAGCATGTGATCCATTTCTAATCAAGAAACTGTTATGGAATTTCAATCCAATTAGTCTCCCCGCCTTCAAGGAAAGAAATTCTAGGTATTTTTCCATCACCAATAATCAATATCCAATTAGCAAAATCCCTTAGTTGTTGACGCATTTGAATAGAAGTATCATTGGTCATAATACGCATATTGGTCCTCAAATATAAACACACAACAATGATTCCAATAGTCGATTCTTTCAATGACACTACAATTGTGGCTTCCCGCCTACCTTTTGGTACTACAGGTAAACTTTGTCTGAAGTCCCACCAAGTATGAATAGTTTTCCACCAAATACACAATCACTTGAACAAATTCTGTTTACTCTTTTATATATCTCTGAAAGTACGATCAACTACCTCAAAATCCATAATGATAGTGCATTGGAGCTTCATCCCATATGATCAATGATGCCTCTTGAATTAATTTTCCAATTTAGTCTCGTTGATTAATACTACAACTTGAGAATTCATCCAAATTAATTGAAATTTTTAAAGCGTGAATGCACAGTTCTACCTCCTAGTAACAGCAAAGCCGCAATTGTAGATGATCCAACTGAAAAGACAATTTTTTTTGTGATCTAAATTTTGCTATAATGTTTTCTACAGATATGTTTTTCCTGTTCCCTACTTCCGTAAAGGGAAAATAACACCCTTTGTTACAATTGTATGCATTCATTATGGTGTCATAAACTTCCACCTGATCACTATTTAAACCATAATGTAATTCATTGAACAATTGTTTTTCTGAAGCACTATCGTAACTCCATCTTTTCTATGATGAGCCTATTTGTTACAAATTGAGCACCTTGCGAAGATGGCAATGGCATTGAGGGAAATCTTTGAGAGATTCCATTTCTATTTAATATATGCTCAATTTTGAGAAGTCTTAACTTTTTTAAGTCTTCATTGTCAAGATGTAGATCATTATCTCTCATATCTCTTCTAATTCTATATTGTATATCATCGGTGAAACTTTTCCAATGACATTCCCATAATTTGACTGGATTGGTTATAATCAGAAAACATGAGCATGTACATAACATATGTCGAAGTTTTTGTTGTTGATGCCCAATTTGATGCTTCTGCCAATGCCTCGTGCATTTATTATCATCATTGAGTAGACCAAGTGCAACACAATGTAGATTTTAAATGTTGTATGCACGACCTCATTTACAATTCGGATATGCTCAACAACTGTCTGCACACGAACCTTATTCAATAAAATTCTCAATTAATATCTCTCACCCGATGTTGGATGTGCATACGGAATCTACCAATAAGTTTTTATTTTTTTCGGACATCCCATTCTTTTTTATCTCTTTTCCATACCCATTTTGTTGAAAATTCAACATAAGTCAACTCTTTTGCAGATTGATGGGTTCTGTTTGCTTTAAAACCATTTGGTCAACATTGTGTTATGAACACGTTTTTAGGTTAATAACTTCGTGTAGATGATCATTGTCATAAATATTAACAAATTGTTGACCTGAAAGATGATATTGTAAACACTTAACAGAAAGGAGTTTGTTTATGAATTTCAAACTCAAATACCTCCAACCACACTTCAATCGCAGACACGTATCGAGATCCAAATACTATTTGATCTCATTAACTTGTTTGTAATGTCGTTTCCCATTATTGTTTGGTGGATAACATTATCCTTGTCACATGATCAGGCCTTTGTTACATATTTGTACAAAATTTCATTAACTTCGGGTGCACACAATCGTTCAATATTAATGTTGCAATCATATTTGCACTAAAAGATGATGATTATATGGAATGACCCATCTGTTATCAACTATAAATCCATTTATGTTATTGTGTTGCCCTCATTACATCTGCGCCTGTATGTACAAATCTATTATCATCAATTGTTGTTTCATTACAAAATTACTTTGGATAATGTTTTGTACACTTTCCATCTACCATACATGGAGCATTGGGATTAGCAACACATAAGGTCCATGTATCATGCATCTGCACAACAATCTCATATGCCAATGGGTTTGCATTTTTGTCAGGCAATTCAGACATATAAACTCATATCAATTTGTTCAGGTGTGATTAGTTTATTCTCCGATGCTAATGTGATTGTATGTGAGAATGTGACAATTCCCGTTTTTGAAACTCGATGACGTAAATAACTATTCATAAAAATAATTATTGATACATTAGGACATTTAAGAGTATTTGTTGTATCATAAATGCATAGGTGTTAGAATAATAATACCTGAAAGTACTTCTCCAAATATTTTATTTTCCTTCAAGTTGGTTAGTAGTTGTGTAAACTTAATTTGAAAAACTCTAGCAACAGTATCAGGTCTATCTTCTGCACATTGATTCGATAGTCTTGGAAGATCAACTTTTATTTCTGGCCATATAGGATTGCATGTTGAACGTGATAAACAAATCAGGAGCTCCAATAGTTTTGCAAATTGCCATAGTATCTTCATAACGTTGATCATATTACGTGGCCCCCCAGAGAATGATAAAAGCAACACAAATCTTCTCCTACTGCTGACGCATCTACATCTTCAGCAACTACAACATCTTCTATTCCTTGATATAGATCTGCACGCAACTCAGCTTGATGGGTCTGATGTAATTCAATCTAGTTTGCTCAATAGCAGCAAACAGTTAACGACAAATTGTTGAAACAAACGTCCTCCTCTTAAAAGTGTTTACCTTCAAATTCTCTATGTTGGAGTCTAAATGCATAAAATTCTCTAATTGACACATTGTTTTGAGATCTACTTAAGAATGTATTAAAGAGATGCCACAACCTCCATCCATCTGTACCATATGGAAACAGTAATGGGTACTGTTAATGGTACATATGATGGATGTATTTTATTGATTCTTCTTAATAACCATCATTTTTTTAACAATGATGTCACGATGTGTTTCAGTTCCAATACCATCACATGATTATCGTCGCAACTTCGTTTGCAGTTGGCCTGATATATTGTTGTTCACCTCTAGAGGTTTAAAATACACACATGTAGATTCAATACATTATGATCTCGTAACAAATCTCCAGTACTTTGAAATATTTTCACATAAGGATTAACTGCATTAACAATTTCTTGTAAACCTTCCAATATTGAAAAATTAATGCCTGATTGTAGACGTCCCGAACGCCCCCGGAAGGAACGAGCTCCCGTCCTGTTCATTTTGGGGTCACTACAGCTCAGGACTCTCAAAATTTGTCACGGTCTAAGTCTGAACCAAAAGAGTCCAAATCCGGCAAATCGTTTTGAGAAAACAGATATTTGAAAAGAAGGTGCCAAACATGGACTGCTTTGCCAAGATACAGAGTCGCCACCTAAAATGTTTTTTAATGGGAAATTTAGGAAACCCTGACTCGGTGCCAAAGGCCACGTGTCCGTCATCACCAAAGTTCCTCGGCTCGGGAACTTGGGTACGATTGGGGAAGGTTCACTTCGTGAGCACCCCCGCTCGCTCCGATCAAAGATCGGCCTCTACTAACCATGATATCTATTTTTGAAACTTTGTGTGTTCCTTATTCCGGTATAATAGCCTAGGTTTGCTATGTGATGCAACACAGCATATAAGTATAGACTGGGTCGCCGAATTAGAACAAAACATTTCATGCTTGTTTATTTGAGATTGGTTGCTACTCGCAAGTAGGCTTAAAATGCAGATTTTGCCACCCTCAGGTGGGCTTAGAAAAGATGATTTTGCCACTATCTAGTGGGCTTAAAAACAAACATTTGTATGAATTGTCCCAATCTAAAAACCCAACCTTCACCCCACAGGCATTCAGGCAGTTATATCACATAAGCATTTAGCCTCATGGTAAGCATGCTATTCATGGCAGTCATCACACGCATGCAAGGATGCTAAAGCATAAAACTCACCGAGTACTCCAAGCAAAACATAAACTACATTAGAAATCATGCATGACCCTAAATATGCAGAAATGCCTAATGCAACACATGCAAAAATGCAACTATAGCAGGCTCGGCTATTCATAACATGGCATGTGGAATGCTACAACTAACATGTATTCACTTTGGAATTGAAAATACAATGCAGTTAGTATGATGCGCCGAGGCCCGGTGCATGCAAAACATGATGATGAGGCAAACATGCTGTCATACTGTATGCTAATTGAAATATGCCCTAATCTGACCATTATAAGCTGGTAAATGAAAGGGAGAAAGACGTGGGGTTGGAAGACATACAACACACACACGCACACTTATTACAATTATGCCCTCGCACAGAGGGTCCGAAATAAATAATACAGTCCCGAATAAAAGAATATTACAGTCCAAATATTACAGTCCGAATTAATGTACAAAATTCCTAATTAATTAATCAAATTAACTAAGAAAAGCTGTAAAAATGGCATGCAAGCCAGGGACTGCTTGCTTCTGATGAATGATGGCATGTCTGGGCTGCCTTGTGCGGAAATCCACTGGGATGCCCCAACTAGCCTCTGTTTACACCTTTTCTTGAAATGCGCGCCAAAACTCCAAAAGGTTGTTGATTCTTCATTTTGCTGCAACAGAGAGCAGGAAAGGGACATAAGCAATGTATTTCACAAATATATACATGCCTCGATCCTCGTGCCACCAATCACGCATATCGATGCATGATGGCCGAGGAGCCGAATTGCGCAATTCAATGTAGAATGAATGTACATGAAAACACAACAAACCTAACTCCATCATGGATGATCCGGAGTGTCGGTGACTGGGAATTGAGACGCGTTCCGTCACTCGGAGTACGAAACGCACCTCGTTTCCTGCGCCGGGCTAACTCCTATTCCGAACACAATGCAATATGCATGACATGCATGAATGCAACTAAGATACAGCCTAGCATGCACAATGCTATGAAAATGAGATGCCTCGAAATGCGTGCACACGGGCACGTAAACCGAGGAAATGCATGAATGCGATCTAAGATACAAACTAGTATGCCCATGCTATGAAATGAGATGCCTCGAAGTGCGTGCACACGGGCACGCAAACCGAGGAAATGCATGAATGCGATCTAAGATACAACCTAGTATGCCACAATGCTATGCAAAATGAGATGCCTCGAATGTGCGTGCACACGGGCACACAAACCTGAGGAAATGCAATGAATGCGATCTAAGATACAACCTAGTATGCACTATGCTGTGAAAATGAGATGCCTCGAAATGCGTGCACATGGGCACGCAAATCGAGAAAATGACATACGCAATGCAAATGACATGGAAATATGATATGGGCTTACACTAACATGAGAGAGCCTCAGCCACACTCACATAAGAGGCCGATGGATGAAAATGAAGTGCCTCGAAATGCGTGCACACGGGCACGCAAAACCGAGGCAATGGCATATGCAATGCAATATAGCTAAAATGGCATATAGAATGCAACATGGACTTATACTAACATGAGAGAGCCTCAGCCGCACCACATAAGAGGCCGATGGATTGAAAAATGAAGTGTGCCTCGAAAGCGTGACACGGCACGCAATCGAGGCGATGGCAATCAATGGCAAATGGCATGGAAAATGATATGCAAACATGCTAATGGAATTTCTACACTGAAATGTGGGGAAAACGCCCCGAATGAGGCGAAAGTGGTTTGAGCCCCCCATATTGCACTTGCTTCAATATCCCTCTTTTGGTCCCCATTCTTGCATGCATTGGAAGCCCATTAAGCACACCCGATGCATGGAATCTCTCCCGAAATGCAAATTAGGCGCATAGAATGAACTACAGCTATACGAAGCATGCATAATTGGTACATGGAATGAAAAGACAGAAGCAAGGCAGCTTCAAAATAAGCATTTTTATAGTACAAATCATGGCCAAACAGCAAGCAAAGATAGGGCAACAATGGCATGCAAAAATAGGGGCCAAGAGAGGGCAATGAAACAAGTGGTATATGCAAAACCCAACCTGAAAAATGCCCTTCTACAACACTGAAGAGGAACCAAAAATATGCACATTTACAGTTTATGGCAGCCCCAAAATCAGTATACAAACATGCTAGAAATACAATGCAAAATGAGGCTCAAAAGTGGCTATAACACAAAGTATGCAAAATATTCAACAAACAGCCAAAGACCCTTAATGAAACATGACAATGGGGTCAAATAATGGCTGTTTTCAGTTCGGACCAAAGTCCAAAAACAGAAACATCAGGGGCTGCCAAAGCGTGCAAAGATGGGGACCAAAAGAGAGATATAACATGAAGTGTATAAAATATACCTCAAATAATGAAAGGCCCATAATGAAACATGAAGAATGGGCCAAAATAAGACTATTTTTAGTACTGTAAAAAGGCCAAAAACCGAAGCATAATAGGCTGCCAAAACATGCAAAAATGGGACCTAAAAGAGAATATAAAGGCAAGTATAGCATGGAGGTCCCAAACAGTATTGAGCCCTTCTTCAATGTTGAAGAGGGGCTCAAAATAAACCTATTTTTAGTTCTGTAAAATGCCCAAAAATGGAAGCATAATGGGCTGCCAAAGCATGCAAGAAAATAGCATTCAAGGAAGATATTGAAGCAAGTGCAAGATGGGGGGTTCAAACAGGGTTGAGCCCTTAAGAAAAAGTGAAAAAGAGCTCAAAATAAGGCCACTTTCAGTTAGGGCCGGAGCTCAAAACAGTAAGCATATATGGCTAAGAAATGTTGCAAAAATAAGCTCAAAAAGGAGGAAATGGTACTCACCCTTGAAGACAAGTCTTTTGTTGCTTCTTGGCTTTGAGAAGTGGTGCCTCTTAGCTGCTGGAAAGCTTCCCAAGTTGCTGGAAATGGAGTGGTGGTGGTGGTGCTTGGTGGTGATGAAGAAATGGGGTAGAACTTAGGAGTTTTTGAGAAAATGAGAGAGATAGAGGGAGATTTGGATGCCTATGCTTGAAGCAATTTTTTCTAACCCCTAAAACAAATGTTGGCAGCTAGTTATAAGGACCAAGGAGAGGGGGAGCATGGAGGGAAAGGGTGGGGGAAAAGGACCAAAACTTTTCCCCAAAAGGTGTCCCCCGGATTTAGATATTTCTGGGGGACAACAGCTATACAACTGTAAAGTGCAGATTGTGAGGATCATGGCCGGCTACCTGTTGGAGTTGCAGGTGGCCGGTCGGCCACCCCCCCTAGCCGGCCGGCTAGGGGTCAAAAGGGTCAAGTTGATTTAGTGGCCGGCCACCACATAAAGATGTCCTCCCAGGTCCCCTCATCACAACCCTGTGGTTCGAATTTGGAAATTGTAAAACAGGAGAGAGAATAGGCCATTTTTAGGAGGGGTTCAAAAGGGTCAAATGGAATTTCTGGCCGGCCATATGATATTAGGATCCTCCCATGTGTTTACAACACAAATATGTGGTTTGGGGTTGAAGAAAGTGGCCCCAAGGTGTCCAACATTGGCTCGGAAGTGAGAAAAACGGGCGCCAGAAGGCAAAAATGGAATATAACTGGTTGCTAAGATAATTGCTGGCCTCCCACCCTCCAGTGACCTTCTTGGTGATAAAACAGAGGTACCTGCCAAAAATGAATGAAAATCGATGCAAAACGAATGCTCGGGGGCCAAAACACGCAGTTCGGGGTCCCGAAAATAGGCTGCTAAGCACCAAAAGTGGCGTTCGGCCACGAAGTGGGTTTCTCTAACCCCAGTGTCCCTTGAAAGGGAGAAAATAAGATGTATGCCAAAAATCAGAGCAAATGGAGACGGTTAAGCGGTCCTGGACCGAGGCACACGGCCAACGGTCCCGAAAACCGGAAACCGGGCTCTGAAATGGACAAAATGGCCTACGACCACAAAACGTAGCCCACATCCACTGAGAGATGGTCCACGGGACCTCTCCCTCCCCTCAGGAAAAGAAACAGAGAAAACCGAGCCTGGTTCGCAAACCGAGGCAAAGCACAAAAGGGGGTTCGGAAGTCCAGAGGTAGGGTTCACAGCCGAGACTCTGAGACTTCTGAACGAGCATAATATGTAGTATCACCAAGCGCTCAACTGGTGACGTCTAAGTCTTAAGGTCGGTCAAAAATGGGGTGTCTACACTGATATATTTGTACTTGTTTGGCCCATCACATCAAGACGATTTTGCAATTCATGCTATGTATCATACATATATAGTTGGGCAAACTTAGGTTTCTGACCAGGAGTTGGTAACAGTGACCCTATTCTATGATAATTTTCCCCTCTAATCCGAAATGCACATGGACCTCTTCCATCTGAAACTGAATGATCTACTTTTCCACTCATTGATGTGAAAGACAACATTGAATTATACATTCTAATATTTTCCATAAAACTTGCATTCCTCAATTGTGCATCTAAGAAGTCAAGAGCGTGTGGCAATAAAGGTAAAAGGACCTCCCCAGCTTGACAACATAATCTGAATTTGGGATTGGTTTTAGAACTATCCTTTGTTCTCTCATCTAACCACATGATGGCCTGACATCGAGGACATGTGGATGTTCTATTACTGAATTTCCATTTACTTATTACGTGTCATTTTCTACGACATGCAATGATTACAACATTTGACAAATATAACATATGTAACATAATTACATGTGCCATATACTAAATAATTAGTATTATATATAGGAGAAATTTACAATGTACATCCTTTCAAATGATGCACATTGTAAAAAAGTTACGATTTTTTATGATGAACGTTATGATTGTTTGTGATGTGTGTTATGACATTTTTTAGTAAATTCATAAATAACAAATTTATAGTGTGCCCTAAAGTTAGGAATAATAATGTTATGACATTTTGCGATTTTTATTATGACACTTTGAGATTTTGTTATGACATTTTTTAGTGAAAAAAAGTTATAATTTTTATAGTGAAAAAGGTATGACATTTTGGGTTTAAGTTATGAAATTTTGTGAAAAGTTATGAAAGGCATACCTAACATAAATATATATACATACTTTTGAGACAATGTATATTTAAATTGCAGGAGTTGGCATTATTTTTTAAACAAAATTATTACAAAATAATTCTTACCTTGTTGTAGAACAATGTTCTTATTTGTTGTCATTGCAGGTTGTGACACATCTCCATGCAATTGAACGCTCTTGGTTATGGGATTTATGACTATTTCATCATAAAAAATCATTGAAAAATAATAAAATATTCCAAAATAAACTTATGTGAAATAATACAATGAGAATAGTAATGAGATAAGTATAAATTATGAGTCATGAATAACATAATATTTTATTCTTACCTTGTTGTGGAAGAATATTAATATTTGTTGTCATTGTGACTTCTGAGACATCTCCATGCAACTAAATGTCCTCAGATATGATGGGCATGATTATTCGATCATCTAAAAGTTAATTGAGAAATGATTAACTTAAAATTAATATTTAATTTAAAGGTTTGTGAATATCAATTATTGGCAATTATAATTTAAAAAATTATAATTAAAAATATTAATATATATATATATATATATATTAAGGTTTACCTTTGTAGCGATCCGAATTTTGAACACAGGTTTGGTTTGTAGCGATCCCGATTTTGACCCGGTTAGCTTACGGGGGTCGAGCTGCTCGGTCATCTCGTTGAAGCAAAAATGCAAAATGCATTCGAAGTTGCTTGAGCCGCACGTGCGGAAAACATGTGAGGGCTTGTTTGGCTACTGCAATAAATGCAGGTGTGGGAGTGCAAGTGCGGGAGAAGCGCCGAACGTGCGGTGGTAGGTGAGTCCGAAATTTTGGCCTTTTTTTTCTTTTTAGGCTGAGTGTATCTCACTCTTGTTAGGTCTCTCTCTCTCTCTAAAAACCCTTTCCTCTCCCTTCTCTTTACATTTCCCTACGCCAAATTGAATTAAAACATTAATTTCTCAAGATCCATTAGAGTTCTACCATAAGTTTTTCATCAAAGTTGGTTAACTTCTCAAGGGCTTCGTTGTGTGCGGTGAAGATTGAGTTTTGACACCGTTGATTTTGTGGGTTTCATCTCATTTCTTCTTCAAAACTTGAGGTAGGGATTTTTTTAGAGTTATATATATATATATATATATATTTTTGTAAGATCTAGATGATTTTTGAAATCATATTTCAATAGCTTTAAAAATTGATTGTTGATTCAAGAAGTTGAGCGATTTTGAAAGTGGGTTTGTCTCTTATTCTTTTAAAATGATCTTATGGGTTTTGATCTTCGTTGATTGAAGAAAAGATGATTTTAGAAAGTTTTCTTTGAAAAGAATTGAGTTGTTTAGTTTTTGTGAGAAAACCTAGAATTTAGGAATTTTTTTAAAAGAGACTAAAAATCCATGAATGATATTGTTATATTTATTTTGTGTGTCAAAATAAATGGGTGTTTAGAAAATTTCTTATTTATATTTATATAAATTGTTAGGTCCCTTGATTGTCAAAACCGGGTACAAAACTTTGTGTTGAAAAAGTTATATTTTTTCCTGTGTTTTTGTTCTTCCCGCTCGAGCGGGACCATTGGCGCTCGAGCGGAGATTGGGGTCTCTCAATATTTTGTTAGGTCTGTAAAAATACTAGTTGGTGTGATTTCGCGCTCGAGTGGGTTATTAAGCGCTCGAGCGGAACTCTGTTTTGTCACACGCATATTTTACTGAAGCCGCTCGAGCGGGCTGTTGGGCGCTCGAGCGGAGATCACAGACTCAGGTTGCCTATTTATACCTGTTTAGGTTGTTTTTAGTTTTTACTTTTCCTATATCTTATTCAAGAGTCCTAGGGTTTTGTTTGAAGTTTTCTTCTGAGGTTTTTGTGAGTTTTCCTTGATGTTTTTGAGAGAGTTCTAAACTTATGATTTGAGATTCATATATCAAGGAGTTTGTTACTTTATATTCAAGAGAGTTCTCTTCGGTGGATTCCGAAGATTCAAACGTAGAGTTTCAAAAGGCGTTTGATTCTATACATAGTCGTTAATTTGACAAGTGAAGTTGTGGATTCAACTTTAGAATTGATTAGTTCCGAGACGAAGGCGTGGTGAAAGAGTTACAGAAGATTCGAAGACAAATTGACTGAGTTGGATAATTTGTGTATTATCTTTGTAATCTTTCTTTCTTCAATAGTGGATTGATTAGTGGCGTTTCGCCCGTGGTTTTTTATTACAATTCAAGGTTCTTCAATTGTGGTTTTTTCCACGTAAAAATCGTTTGTGTCAATCTAATGTTTATTCAGAAAAACAACAATCTAAATCACTTTCGTAAGTGCTTAATGATTTAGATTGCGTGTTTTGAATAATTGAGATTTGGAATATTTTAATCTTGATCTAATCACGAATCACTTTAGGATTTTCAATTGGTATCAGAGCAGGTCGTTCTATTTTTTTTAAAAAAAATTTCTTTTAGAACGAGATCTTGTTTGATTTGTGATAATGGATTCAATTCGTGAGGAAAATTCTATGGTTCGACCACCCCTACTTGACGGATCCAATTATTCTTTTTGGAAAGCTCAGATGAGGTCATTTTTGAAATCTATAGATGAAAAAGTTTGGCAATCTGTCATGAATGGATGGACCGAACCAACAATTACTATTGATGGAGTAACTGTCCCCAAATCAATTGAAAAGTGGGACACAATTGATTACCAAAATAGTAGTTGGAATAGTAAAGCTATCAATTCTGTCTTTTGCGTTGTCACACCTGAAGAGTTTAGTCGTATTTGTAATTGTGAAGTCGCAAAAGAGGCTTGGGATATCTTGCAAACTGTTCATGAGAGCACTCCTTCTGTGAAACGCTCAAAACTTCAAAGGCTCACATCTAGTTTCGAAAACCTTTCAATGAAAGATAGTGAGACCGTTGATGAGTTTTATGCGAAGTTGAGTGACATTGTAAATTCTAGCTTCAATTTAGGTGAAAAAATACCAGAATCCAAAGTTGTGGGAAAATTTTTGAGATCCTTATCCGATCGGTTCCAACCAAAAGTTACGGCTATTGAGGAGGCTCAAGATGTTGACAACCTCAAGCCAGATCAGTTGGTTGGAAATCTCCAAACTTATGAGATACATAGGAATTTCAAAAAGAAACAAAAAGATGCTATTGCTTTTAGAAGTGCTCATCGAGTTGGAGAGGATTCTAATGAGGACTGTGAGATAGATTTCAAGATTACGGCTACTTTTGTTAAATAATTTAAAAAATCTTTTTTGAAAAAGAATCCTAATCTTTTGGAATCTACTCATACTCGTAAATCTAAAGGCAAAGATAAACTCAAAATTAATTCTATAGCCAAGAAGGAGAAAGGAAAGATACAAGGGAACTCTGAAAGAGTCCAATGTTATGAATGCCAAGGATTTCGCCACTTTGCTTCAGAATGCCCTACTCGTTTGAGGAAGAAGAAAGCCCTCGCCATCACTTGGGATGATGAATCAGAATCTGATGAAGATGAAAGTGACAATGAAGATCAAGGCGAAGAGGGACATAAACAATTTCTTGTTTTCATGATGGCTTCTGAAATTGAAGGACGAACAAAGTATCCAAAGAGCCCAGTTGAGAATGCCACTGATGATGAATCCTCGGGAAATGATGATGAAGAGCTTGAGCAAGCTTATGAAAAGTTGTATAAGGAATCTCTTAAGTTATCCAAATTGAATGACAAACTCACTATGAAACTCACAGCATGTGAAAGTGAGAATGTCAAACTAAAGGAGGAGATTCTTGAGGCTAGGATTGAAGTCATCAAGATTTCTAATAATCGACAAGCTCGTTGTGCAAAACTCTTGACTTGTGAGACAGAGAGGAATGAGCTACATCAAATCTATGTAACATATGAAGAACAAATTGAAACTCTCGAGATGTCTCAAGTTGCTTTGGAAGAACTAATGATCACGAAAGATGAAGAACTCAAGTGTGCTATGGCTACCATTGGTCTTTGGAACAAAGGATCAAAGACTTTGGACAATATCATTGGGTCTCAACAAATCTGTTCTGACAAGAGTGGCATTGGCTTTGGTGGTAAGAAAGAGCAAAAACAGAGTGCTTCCACATCTCATGTATAAGGATGGATTTCTCAAACTTCTTAGAGTTGGTAAGATAAAAGAAAAGAAGCTACACCCTATTTTTATTTATTATCATTGTGGTATGCATGGTCATATTCGCCTTTATTGTTATAAGTTGCATGGGAGAGTGTGTTTGCCTAAACCTAAAAATTGGAAGTTGGAAGCCAAGTCGAGATGGGTTCCCATTACAGGGAAAAGGAACCACAACGTCAAGACACCACCCAAGAACCGCAATGCTCACAACTTTGTTCGTACTAAAGCAGTTTGGGTAAGAAAACTTGACTTGTGTTAATTTGTTTTGTCATTTTAGTTTTTGAATTTCTGTGTTTTTTTTTTTTGTCATTACATGTGTGCTTATTCATTTTTTTGTCTTTCTTTATTTTTGAAAAAAATTGAAACAAAAAAATTCCAAAAAGATTTTCTTAGTATGGTTTTGCAAGCTTGAAAATTTTTGAGTGGTCCTTGGTGCATATTGGAATTGACGAGAATATCCATTACATGTTAATATATGTATGCTTTCTGTGGTCTTT
Organism: Camellia sinensis; assembly: GCF_004153795.1. Lineage (NCBI taxonomy): Eukaryota > Viridiplantae > Streptophyta > Magnoliopsida > Ericales > Theaceae > Camellia > Camellia sinensis. The sequence continues at coordinate 40,596 of NW_021027214.1, read as the reverse complement.
ACTCATTTTGGAGTGCGTGTTTTTTGATTAGTATGTCTCATTCTGTACACACTCTTGGATTAGCAAATTTTGGAGTCTTCCGCCTTAGTGATTATTTTTTCTCTATGGATTTCTGTCATTGATTTTTTGCGTTTCTAAAGAAATTGACCTATACTAGCATATCATGGGTGATGTTGAGTCTCTTAACCACCTACCATCTTTTTGCATCTCCATGGCTTTCCCCTCTATTCTTTGTAGTCCAGTCATGAGGAAAATGCTACCTCAGAGTCACCAACTAGGCCATCCTTATTATATCTATGCTTCTCTGGTTCGGTTTCCATACTCTTGAGCGTGTCAGCCGCCAATGAGTGTGCAAAAGAATAAGAAAAAGAAAAAGAAAAAGAAAAAGGAAAAAATGTGCAAAAGAAAGAAAAAAAGAATGTGCAAAAGAAAGAAAAGAAAAAGATGTGAAAAAAAATAAAAAAATTAAAAAATAAAGGATTCATTGATTGAGGGGGAGCCTCCGCCTTTACTCACTAAATACCCCTTGATTTCTAGTGGTTTGACTTTCCTTAGTTGTGCTCAGATTCTCTTGTCAGAGGTCCAACTTTCGTATCACTACTAGGATTTGAATCTAGTGTTTTTCGAACTCCAAGAGTCACACACACACACTTTTTTCATGGGATCTATGCTTTTTACATAATGCATCACTTTCTTTCATGAGGAATCTTCTACAGACTGTGCACATTGTGTTTACTAGTAATTGTGTTTCTTGGATAATCTTGTGTGTTCTAAGGTACAAATCTGAGATTTCTTACTTGCTCCACCATATTTTTTTTTGTCATTTTCTTCTTGTTCACTGTTTTCAGTGTTTGTGGTTGTTTTTTGTGAGGGGGAGTTTGGTTTATCTTTGCAAGAGTTTGTTAGCATGGACACTTTGATTTTTTTTGTAAGGGAGATTGGCTTTAGTTGTTTTGCATGTTGCTATGCACTATTTGCTTGTTATTCCCTTTTTGCATGCCCCTGATAGTTACATCGTCATATCATTGCTTGTGTGGTTTATGATCTTGCTTTTGTTATTTGAGAGTTGGTTTTCATAAGTCTTAGTTTTCATCTATTCATGTTTTCCATCTCATGTTTCAAGATAATCGTATCATATGTCTATTGCTTTTTCATATACTCTTGTGGGACTAATAGTTGTTTTGGAGATTGTGGCACTAATAACTGTTTTGCAGATCAAGACCTTAAGAAAGAAGTTGGGTTTTGTTGGCTATAATGGGTTGGGGTGTTTAGAATTTTATTTGTTAACGGCATTGTCAAAGGGGGAGATTGTTAGGTTTTATTCTTGACAACCCCATTTGACAAAACTCATTTCAGTTGTATTTGTTTTTGCACATTTTATTTCAGTGAGGCTATGAGTTTATTAGATGCGAATCCAACCTGAATCGTGCCTTTGTCAATTTCCATGGATCAAAACCGAGGTTGTAATAGGATCAAGTTTTCCAGATTTTCCAATTTTGGTCGTCCCGCTCGAGCGGGGAATGTGACGCTCGAGCGGGGATTGCAAGCTCACAGCATCTCTGCTTCGCCTGAAAAAGTACTGGATGGTGTGATTCGACGCTCGAGAGTGGGAACTTCCGCTCGAGCGTGAAGCCTATATGAATCACACAATTTTAAAGCCTCCGCTCGAGCGGGAATTTCCATGCTCGAGCAGACCGCGCGAACACAGATTCTATAAATTTGTGTGTTGGGTCAAATCTAGGATTATTTTGGATTTCTATAAGGAATTGGTTTTCTTCCAAAACTAGGATTACTTTGGATTTCTATAAGGAATTAGTTTCTTCCAACACTAGGATTACTTTGGATTTCTATAAGTAGTTGGTTTTCTCTCAAAACTTTACCAAGTCCTCCAGATCTTCTTTTTAGATTCTAAGGTTTATATCTGGGAATATTTTGCTAGTTTTCTTTGATGTTTTCATTGAGTGTTCAACTCATGGTTTAAACAATATACATCAAAGGATTATTTATTTATTCTACATAAAAGAGAGAGTTGTTCTTCGGTGGATTCTGAAGAATTCGAGCCTGAAGCTTTGGTGGATTCCAGAGTGGCTCATCGTCAAGACAATTCCGAGGTGAAGACGGGGTTGGAAGAGGCACATAGAGGTTGGTTCAATTCAGGCGTGGATTCGCTAGGTAATTGAGAGTATACTTGTGTAATTCCTTTATATCTTCTTAGTGGATTGTTTTGTGGCTGTTACCCGTGGTTTTTTATCACAATTGGAGGTGTCCAATTGTGATTTTTCCACGTTAAAATCGTTGTGTCGATTTGTCTTGATTGTTTGATTGGGATTGTTTTACTGTATCATTGTTTTATGGTTGTATAATCAACCGTCTTTTGTCCGAACTTGAGGTTCAAGTGTTAGAGGATGATAAGTTTGTTTTTCCCTCATGACCATTCACAAAGAAAACTGTTTCTCAGAGTCAGGCTCATGTTAAGGGAGAGTCTTCTCGGGCCGGCACTTCTACAGGTATCACTGCTGGACTAGCTGAGGAGGCGGAGTTTGATGCTGCCGCAGCAGGTGGTGAGGAGGATGCTGTTCCACCTCGAGCTCTTCATGATCAGCTTCAGCATTTCGAGGAGGCTATGACCCGGCGGTTGGACTTTCTGGATGCACACTTTGATGCTTTCGATGGCCGCCTTGGTCAGTTGGAGCAGACTGCATTTCAGACTACCACATAGCTGGCGCACATCATTTCTTTACTTCAGATTCAGCATCCTCCGCCTCCCCCTGATGCATGATCTTTGTGTTTTCTTCTTTGCTTCCCGGCCAAAAAAGCGGAGATTTTTTGGTACATGGTGACACACTGGTGGTACATGTTTTGAGATTTTGGATATTTGGATATTTTGTATATTTTGTTAATGTTTGGGATATTTTGGATACTATTGGATACTTTGTTGATATTTTTGTTTCTGTCCTGTTAATATTTGAATTTTGTAGGTGGTGGTTAAGTTTGATTTGTTTGGATATCATTGTGGATACTATATCATGATTATCTTTCTATTTATGTTTTGATATATTCTTATACAGTTCCACCATTTTTGTTTTTCTGGTCTGTTGCTAGCTATTTCACAGGTGCATGTTGGATGAAGTTGGATGGATGGATTGTTCACATAGCAAGATTGTTTGATAATAGAATTGTTTAGTGTTTTTCGTTTCTTGGTTATTGATCTTGTCTAGTGCGTGTGTTTAAGGACATTTGTTTAAAAAGGTTTTGTCTAGGAATTGACAAAGGGGAGATTGTTAGGTCCCTTGATTGTCAAAACTGGGTACAAAACTTTGTGTTGGAAAAAGTTGTATTTTTTCCTGTGTTTTTGTTCTTCCCGCTCGAGCGGGACCATTGGCGCTTGAGTGGAGATTGAGGTCTCCCAGTATTTTGTCAGGTCTGTAAAAATACTGGTTGGTGCGATTTCGCGCTCGAGCGGGTTATCAAGCGCTCGAGCGGAACTCTATTTTGTCACACGCATATTTTGCTGAAGCCACTCGAGTGGGTTGTTGGGCGCTCGAGCGAAAATCACGGACTCAGGTTGCCTATTTATACCTGTTTAGGTTGTTTTAGTTTTTAGTTTTCCTAGATCTTATTCAAGAGTCCTAGGGTTTTGTTTGAAGTTTTCTTCTGAGGTTTTTGTGAGTTTTCCTTGATATTTTTGAGAGAGTTCTAAACTTATGATTTGAGATTCATACATCAAGGAGTTTGTTACTTTATATTCAAGAGAGTTCTCTTCGGTGGATTCTGAAGATTCAAACGGAGAGTTTCAAAAGGCGTTTGATTCTGTACGTAGTCGTTAATTCGACAAGTGAAGTTGTGGATTCAACTTCAGGATTGATCAATTCCAAGATGAAGGCGTGGTGAAAGAGTTACAGAAGATTCGAAGACAAATTGACTGAGTTGGGTAATTTGTGTATTATCTTTGTAATCTTTCTTTCTTCAGTAGTGGATTGATTAGTGGTATTTCGCCCGTGGTTTTTGATTACAATTGAAGGTTCTTCAATTGTGATTTTTTTCACGTAAAAATCGTTTGTGTCAATCTAATGTTTATTCAAAAAAATAACAATCTAAATCACTTTCATAAGTGCTTGATGATTTAGATTGCGTGTTTTGAATAATTGAGATTTGGAATATTTTAATCTTGATCTAATCACGAATCACTTTAGGATTTTCATAAATGATGAATTTCAGGAAATATGAAAATTATTGTTTATTTTGGAAATTATTGTTCAAACGTTGAAATGGTCTTGAAATGACTAATTGTGGAGAATACTTGAGGAGACAAAATTGTGCTATTCCTTGGATGATAAATTGGAATAAAAGTATTTATATTCATCTTGTGTTATTGGCATATCAATTCATTTGATTACATTAAACTTTGAAAGTTGATTTGAAAACTTGCATTGAGAAAACAATGTTGAGAAACAAGTTTTCATGGAATGGTTTTGAGGTGAATACGTTGGTAAGTCTTGATAAGTGGTGTAGATGATATTGAATAAGTTAGCCTGATAGTCCGAGGTGAAAGACTGAAAACCCACGCGGATAGGTGTCGAGTCTTCCGGTTAATACTGGTAAAAATGACAAATTGGTAGTACTTGTATAGTCTATTTGCAGACACCGATCTAGGGATTACCAGAGTCGTATTTACTGCTCTTGAAATGAATTGTTAAGTTTTGAAGAATTAAAATTGCATGATATCATTAAGTATGATGGTTTTCAAAGATAAAGATGTGATTTTCTTTCAAAAGTGCATAGCATGGTATGTGCATTTTATCTCTTAAGACTTGTATAAAATGTATATACTTTGTTAAGGATTTTCTACTGGGCTTTATGCTCACTCTACGGGATTTTTATGCAGGAAAAGATGTGGTGATGTCGCCTAACTAAAGGCGAGGAAATGTGTGTTAAGAGTACGAGACTTTCATTTTGCTGTGACTCTGTGTGTAAGCCAAGGGGTGTATGTGTGTGGGTTTAAAGAACCGTTTTGTGTAACCAGACTCAAGCCTTGGAAACTTGTAAATCCTTGGGGGCATTTATTTGTTTATTTACTTGTTGTTGGATTCATGTATTGTTGCATGAAGAACTATTGTATCACGTAATGTAAGTTTGGAGATTTATATTTGGTTTTTCTTGAAAGAGCCATGATTGTTGTATTATCATTTGGGCTAATTTGGGGCGTTACAACCTTCTGGTAGGACAATATTATTATTCACCACCCTTGTAACTTTCGAAACATCTTCATGTATGTGAACTCCCTTAAATATCGGGAACACAACAATTCCTTTATTTGAATTTGCATGAATAAAATATTTAGTGTCAAATCATTTATTATTTGAAGTTATGATAATATTGTCAAATAAATCATAATTTTAAAATTAATACAAATAATAATTATTACCTTCTTCTTCTGTGACAATATTGTTGTTCACTATTACAGTTTCATGTAATAAATCTCTATGCAACTAAATGCCCTCTAAATTTTGAGACATGACTATCCTGTCATCTAATTAGATGAAAAAATAAACAATATAAGTATCGGGAATTATAATTTTAAAAATCATAATTACAAAATCTATATATATGTTAGTGTTTACCTTGTTGTAGGACAATATTATTATTTACCACCCTTATGACTTCTGAAACATCGATATTGGGAACATAAAAATTCCTTTATTTGGATTTACATGAATAAAATAATTAGTATAAAATCATTATTTTTTTGAAGTTATAAGAATATTGTAAAATAAATCATAATTGTAAAATTAATATAAATAATATTTCTTACCTTCTTCCTCAGTTATGGGAGACATTACTATTGTATCATATAATTTTCATGAAAAATATAAACAATATAACTAATAGCATTCATTATGAAAGTAGCAGATATTAGTATTTGCAAGTTATAATATAAAAGAATCATAATTAGAAAATATTATTATTTGGAGTACCATTTAGAACATTAGTATTATTTGTCAATGTGGTGACTCTTGAAACATTTTGGTGGAAATAAACACACTCTGATGTGGAAGGCATAACAACTCCTATACTTTAAATTGCAGCAATATATATATATATATATATATAGTATAAAAACTAATGTTTCAATTTATATATATGAACATGATAAAACTTCAGAGCTTACTTGTGACATTTCAAACATTCGTTGTATAATGCAGTTGTTTGTCACATAAAATACATACTGTTAATTGACATGCTTCTTTTTGAAGTTGTTTCGATTTATCCTTGAATATGAGATCATCATGATCAGTCTGGCGTGAAATGAGTAATTTTCTTTTTCGAGATAGTCAATTGATTTTAGCAATAACTATATCACGTTCCATCCTGTAAAAACACAGATATTGTCATAACGCAAACAATTTTTTTCCTCATGATGTGATCGAAATAGAGTGTAAAAAAACCCAATTAGTTAAAAAAATTCACTGTGTGATCAATTAGTAGTTAAAAAATTACTGCAATGAAGTCAATTGATAATTAAAAATCACAATAATTTTTTTATTTTCAAAAAATATATTAAGTTAAAAAAATGCAATTACAAAATTTTTTTTAAAGATAAAAAACAATCTAATCATCATCAATAGTAATGAATACAATCCATTTTTGTTTCAAAAAACACAGATATTGTCACAAATTAAGTCAATTGATAATTAAAAAACACAATAATTTATTTTTCAAAGAACACAGTAAGTTAAAAAGATTAATTACAAATATATATATTTTTAAATACAATCTAATCATCATCAATAATTCATCATCAATAATGGGGACTTTTTCGTGAACCTTATGAATACAATCCATTTTTTTTTTTCAAAAAACAGTGAGTTAAAAATCAAATCACAAATTAAGTCAATTGATAATTAAAAAATATAATTAATTTTTTTCTTCAAAAAACACAGTGAGGAAAAAATCAATTTCAATTTTTTTCTTCAAAATACCATCTAATTATCATCAATAATGAGTATTTTGTGTGAACCTAATGAATACAATCTTTTTTTTTTCCCAAAAAAACACAATGAGTTAAAAATCAAATCACAAATTAAGTCAATTGATAGTTAAAAAACACAACAATTTAAAAAAAAAAAACACAATGAGTTAAAAAAACTCAATTACAAATATTTTGTTTCAAAATACAATCTAATCATCATCAATAATGGGTACTTTATGTGAACTATTGAACTAACTACAATCGTTAGTTAAAAATACAATGAATTAAAACGCAATTACAAATTAAGTCAATTGGTAGTTAAAAATACAATCACATTTTTGCTCATAATAATAATAATAAAAAAAACACAGTGAGTTAAGTCAATTGATAATTAAAAAACACAATAATTTATTTTTCAAAAAACACAGTGAGTGAAAAAGATCAATTACAAATATTTTTTTTTTCAAAATACAATCTAATCATCATCAATAATGGGTACTTTATGTGAACCTAATGAATACAATCCTTTCCCCCTCCAAAAAAAAAAAATACAGTGAGTTAAAAATAAAATCACAAATTAAGTCAATTCATAGTTAAAAAGCACAATTATTTTTATGCTATCTAACTATATTACAATTTTTTTTTTTCAAAATACAATCTAATCATCATCAATAATGGATACTTTATGTGAACCTAATGAATACAATCCTTTTTTTTCCCCCAAAAAACACAATGAGTTAAAAATAAAATCACAAATTAAGTCAATTCATAGTTAAAAAGCACAATTATTTTTATGCTATCTAACTACAATCATATTTTTTTCATAATAAAAAAAATAATTATAAAGAAGAACCATTAAAACAGTAAATAAAAAGATTAAATCACATTAAAAAAAAGAACCATTGAAAAAACTACAATCACATCACATTTTTCCCATAATAAAAAAAAATAAATGAAAAAAAAACCATTAAACTAACCACAATACAATCACATTAAAAAAAAGAACTACTGAACAAACTACAATCACATCACATTTTTCCCATAATAAAATAAATAAATAAAAAAAACCATTGAATTAATTACAATACAATCACATTAACTACAATCACATTTAAAATTCACATTAAAAAAAAAAAGAACCGTTAAACAAATTACAATCACATCACATTTTTTTCCATAATAAAAAAAATTAAATGAAAAAAAGAACCATTGAACTAGCTACAATATAATCACATTAAAAAAAAGAATCACATTAAAAAAAAATAATATTGAACTAATTATAATCACATTAAAAAAAAACAAAAAAAATTGAACTAATTACAATCACATTTTAAAAAAAAGAACCGCTGAACAAACTACAATCATATTAGATTTTTCTCATAATAAAAGAAATTCAATGAAAAAAAAAACCATTGAACTAATTACAATACAATCACATTAAAAAAAAGAACCATTGAACTACCTACAATCACATTAAAAAAAAAGAACCATTGAAATAACTAAAATCACATTTTTCTCAAATTATAAATGAAAGGAAATAACTTCAATAAAAAAAAAAAAAGAACCATTAAAATAATAGGAAAGGGTGCTCGCTGTTTGCTCAATGATTCCTTTGAGCAAAGCTGAAGAAGTTCACTGTTTGCTCACGGCAGGGTACTCACTGTTTGCTCAATGTTATTGCTCATTGACTGAGAAAGGCTAGAGAAGTGATGTCGTAGAAGTGAAGTGAAGAAATTGAAAGAGTCCAATAGGTATGCCAAAAGTGAGAAAGACTATAATAGGTATGTGAAAAGTTGAAAAAGGTGTGTATATGGGAGAAGTCAAAAAGATTTGAGAGAATACAAATAAGTGTTGAGTTTTTTTTTTTAAATAAAAAATTAATAAATTCATATTGAGATATTGGAGCTCCCACAAGGCTTATGGGTTAGAAACTCATTTTTCCTTATATAATATATAAATATAGATAGATAGATGTTAGACAACTTAAAAATTTTATTAAATGTTTCATATGGGTGTGAGACTCACAAAATGTAAATCTCAGGTGAATTCTACACTCATGAGAGACATTTGATAGAATTTTTAATAAAATTTTTAAAATCTCTAACATTTTTGTTAGTTTAATCATTGAATCAATTACAATCAAACTGGGATATCATAATTAATTTATAAATATATTTAAAATTATATATCAATAAAAAATGAAGATAATTTCAGAGACAACATAGGAGAGAAGCAAAATAGAGGGGGAAATTTTTTTTGAAGAGGTACATTCACTTGAACATACAAGACTTTCTGGCTTCCAATTCACTTTTGTCAAATAATAGCTACATTGCTACCACTTAAACAAAGTGACCAGAAGCATATAAGTGTGCTATTCTATTACACTGATACAACAGTTTTAAAACAAAAAAGGGAAAATAATTTATTTTAAACAGTGAATCCTAAAATCTTGACAACAATGACAGTAATCCAACCCCAGAAGAAGAATTTTTAAGCATTGGTTTCTTCAAGAAATGGATAATCAACATAACCAACAACAGGATCAGGAATATAGAAGGTCTCTCTATTGTACTTGTTAAGAGGAGCATTGAGCTCAAACCTCCTTGGCAAATCCGGGTTCGCCAGAAACAACCGACCATACGTGACAAGATCCGCATGGTTCTCTGCCACGGCTCTCATACCTTCTTCTCTGTCATAACCTCCTGCAGCAATGAAAGTGCCCTTGAAAGCCTTCCTCATTGGCAAAAGCTTGTCGGGGCATTCAAATTTTTCTCCAACAGTTTTCATTCTAGGCTCAACCATGTGGCAATATAGAATACCATATTTATTTAATGATTCCGCCATGAAAAGACCTAGAGCTTTTGGATTTGAGTCCCCGGATTCCATGTAATTTGCAAATGGAGAGAGCCTAATTCCAACTTTATCGGCTCCTATCTCATTGACAATAGCTTCAACGATATCGAGTGCAAATCGGCAACGGTTCTCCAAAGAGCCTCCGTACTTGTCAGTTCGGTCATTGATTTGGTCTTTCAGAAACTGGTCTACTAGGTAACCGTGAGCTCCGTGGATTTCAATCCCATCAAAACCTGCAAAAGAAACAATAAAAGCAACCTGAGCTTCATTTCGTATGAGAAAATTTGGTTTCGCATAGTTCTTGCAGCATTTCTTTTCAAAGAAAATGTCTCTTTTTATCATCTTATAAGCCTGACAATGCTTAATATTAATGAAAATATAGCCACAAACTTACCAGCTTCCATTGCATTCCTTGCAGCGAGTCTGAAATCATTAACAATTGCAGGAATTTCATCAGTCCTTAGTTTCCGTGGAGGTGAAAATTGTGCAACATCAACACCATTAGCTCGAATTTGAGGAGCCAATGACTTGTCTGTAGAGGAGATTGGAGCCTGCCCGTTTGGCTGAAAACCTGTACATAGTAATTGCATAAGTTAACAGAGAACCAAAATTGTTTTTATTTTGTTTTTACCGGTAAAAAATTACAAATTATATTAAAAAAGAGGCAGCAACCCATAAACAATGTGTAAAGCAAAACTGCTATACATATTTTCATCCAAAAATTGGTTCAAGGATGGATCAATCCCACCCAAAAACCAGCAGTACAAAATGGCCAAAATTTTACTAATCAGAACAAAAATAGGAATCTCAACTCTGTCAAAATATTACTCTTAGCTCCTCTCCAAGAGAACAACCACTTCCCAATCCTGACAAAACAAGATATCCCAAAAGATATATATTCCTCTTTCAGCCGCAATCCTAGCAGCATGAAAGAAATCATCTGGGAAACCATTAACCAAATCCAAAAACCAAAAACTAAACTGTGGAAATAAATAACTGAATCCAGTCTCTCCACTTTTGGCCCAATAACCAAGAAACGGAATCAACATGGTTATAGGCCTTCTCATTGTCAATCTTGCAAATCAAACCCAGGGATCCACTTCTCAACCTCAAATCCACCCATTCGTTAGCCACTAACACAACATCTAAAATCTTGTGGCCACCCACAAAAGTTTTCATGTCTCAACAATGTTTTGTGTTTTGTTACAGAGAATTTACATCTAGTTAGCTTCTTCCAGTGGAAAACTACTTAAAATCCTTATTTTCTAGGATATGGTAATCAATGAGACCAAAACCTCAAAACACAGCCATAATCAACATACATATTGAGTCTCTGCAACATAGTCCATGCATAGCTGACAAATGTAAACAGAAAACTAGAACTCAAAATGTTGCCACAAATTCTACCACAAATGTTAGTTATGTTTTGCAAACAAAGAAGCTAAACATGAAGCTGGAAACATTTGACTCAATGATTTTTCATTGTTATTATCAGTGAAATATTGTCCAATGATGAAAGAGATATTCAAACGGGGCAAAAGCCAACAATATACCTTGATTTGAAACTCTTCCCACATGCCAAATCTGACAAAAGAATATACCACCCTTTGCATGAACAGCATCTACAATCGGTTTCCAGGCTTCAACTTGCTCCTTTGTCCATATACCAGGTGTAAATGGATATCTTCATTTGGAAAGAAAGAAGAATTAGTAATAGAGCAATAAGAAATGAAGACACTCACGCTTAGTCACACTGATAGGCACACTCTTGCACACGGACACCTACATATTTTCCTTTAAATCAATAGAAAAGATTGAAATTGGCGAACTACTAATGTTAAAAAGTACCCTTGTGCAGTATCAGAAACCCCAGTGGCTTCAGAAATGAGAAGACCTCCTTTGCTGGTCCTTTGTGAGTAATATAAGATAGCATGTGGTTGAGGAACGTTGTTGAAAGATCTCTGCCTAGTCAATGGAGCCAAGACAACTCTGAAAATTTCGGAGCGAAAAAAGAAAAAAAGATAAGAAAACTACATCAAGCATTTAGACAATGTGCTCCTCGTAAAGATGAACCTTACACTAATTAAATTATAATAGCTTCTTCAGAATTAAAAAACACAAGGCAAACAAAAGAACCACCACTAAAACAAGAATGACATGACAAAAAACGTTAAGAACTTCATTCGATGATTAAAGTTCAATCACGATTAAAAAGAACTAACATGTCTAGATCAACATGCGAACTGCAGCAGGATGGTGTGTTGTGTCAGTTATAAGCTACAAAGACATAGCTTTCATAAGTCTATATGGGACAATGAACTGAAAAGTTCAAAAGAAAATGACAACACCAAATAAATGAAAACAAAGTCACAAAATGAAGAGGAAAAAGAAAGCTACTCTTTAAATTTGCAGAGAATGCCTAAAAAGGAGATGTGACCTTCCCATTTATCTGTCAGGGTATGAAACTAAGGGATATTTGTTTACATAGATATCAGATGATTCTTCTTAAGCCCCTTAAAATCTCACAGAAAACATCACTTCTTTCCTGTATTTTTGTTTTAAAAAATAAAAATAAAAATAAAATAAAATTTTCTTGAATTCTTTTCCAATTGACGCATTTAATGATGATGAGCAGAGACTTTCTGCACGACACAAATTTAAGCAACTGCCAACAAAAGTTAAGGAGAGAAAATCATTTGGGCCAATACATAGAGAATAATTATCTAGTTAATTAATCATTTGAAAATGCCAGTTCCAGAGCAATCTAATAAGTTTAGGCTGCATCCACAGATCATATGAGCGAATAATATGGAACGCTGCATATGATATTCATTAGGAACTTCGGAGAGATACACATGAGATGATATTGAAGGGGAAAACACTACCAGATATAATTAGCCTAAGAGTGCAAGTGGTTTACAAGAAAATAATATCTCATTTCTAAAACTCTAATCACAGAATCAACGACATAAAATAATTCCACTCATATTGTCTGTGGTTGGTTTTCTGTCCATGTACTTAAACCCACCTATGAATATATATAAGGCCATCTCTAGCCTTACTCAAAATAAGTAGAAATTTGAATAAAAGGCTAATTTGATACAAATGGACAAACTCAGATTTAAGCATAAATCTGAGTAAAGACTACACTAAAGGCAAAGTGGTAAATTTTGGAGTCACAAAAAAAAACCTTCAAAATTTTGAGTAAATTTGATTTGTTAAAGATTTTGAGTAAAACTCAATTTGGTACAAGTTTGGGTCAAGGAGTGGAGGGTGTTTGAGTGATTTTTACCAAATTTTAAGTTTCATATAAATTTGAGTCAGAGATGCCCTAAATATAAAATACCAGCAAGTATACATTTAAATTTAAAAATATAGTATGTAAGCACATTCATGTCAAATCGAAGTAAAACAATAAATAACAAAATAAAAATTGACTAAGAAACAATAAAGAAGAAGATTTCTTCAAACAAACATCCATTAAATATAAAAATAAAGTCACTAATTAGAAGAATTACAACACTGAACACAACGAAGTGAACTGATTGAGAGAGTGAATTACTGAATAGTAAAAATGAAAGAATGAATGAATTTCCCATATGGGATTTTCCTCAAACACCACTAGTTAACAAATCCACACAGCAACATAAGGAGAAAACAATTGAAAAAAAAAAAAACTACTTTCTATCAATCGAACTGTTTATTGCAAATATAAACAACAAAATAAAGAAAAATTTCTAGTGTATGTAAGAAAGAAAGAAAGATACCTGTGAGAAAGTAGGAAGTTTCCCATCTTGTATGGGGAGAGAAGAGGGTTATGGAGTGGATGATCTTGCTCTTTTTCTTCTTGTCCTTGCCTTACTTGTTTCAATTCCATTTTTATTCACTGAAAAATCTTGAAAAATGGAAGTTTGTGGATGAATGAATGAATGAATGATATCCCAAAAACCAAAGAGAGTGCAACTGGGTAAAGAATACAAGAAAGAAGATTGCAGAACAGGAGGCTCCAATATTGGTTTGGGGAAGCTGGGTGGGGGTATATATAGCAAGAGGATCTCATTCTTAATTTTTTTCTTATGAAATTTCAATTTCATAAAATATATATATATATATATATATATTAAAAATAAAAAAAAACTTTTTGCAGTGGTTGATTGATCATTCAGAGTTTTTCTCGAACCCTATTTATGTGGGTGGAGACTCATACACTGGCATTACGGTTCCAATAATCGTTCAACTAATATCAAATGGTAAGAAACTATCAGGTCAGTGAAAATTTAGGAAAATTAGGTTTTTATCTTGGTCCTATTTTAAAATTTGTCTCTAGCATCCTTTATGATGTTAGTTTGAGTCATAAATTAATGTCTTTAAAAATAGAGTAAAACTGCATATATCCTGTGCTCTTTAGAAAAAACTCTACTAGATAGAAGTCTCTTGCTCTACCAGGAGTCCCATACATTGATCCCATTTCTACATATATTACCTTTCTGTGTCAAATTGGTCCTCTTCCCAAGTGGTTGTTGGTCTTGTAATTAACTCTTTAAAATTAGGGAAAAAGCAAGATTAAAAAAGGAAAAAAAAAAGCACCCTCTAAGTTGGACTAATAAAAATGAAATAAACTTCTTTAATCGGCGATAAACTTAGGGTTTGTTTGGTAACCTTTACGTTTTCAGTTTATATTTGTAAAAATTTTATAAACTGATTTTTGTTTATTTTTTATTTATTTTTAAAAAAACATAAACTACAAATGCGTTTGGTAATTGACAAAATGTTTAAAAAAATTTAAAAATATAAAAAAAAAGTGAGAAATGGCAAGTGGTGGCAAGTGGCGGCGGAAGACGGTGGTGGAAAGTGGTGAAGGTGGGTGGTGGGTAGCGGGTGGTGGTGGGTGGTGGTGGTGGTGGGTTGGTGGGTGACGGTGGTGGTGGCTGGTGGGTGGCGGATGGCGGGTGGTGGTGGGTGGTGGTGGCTGGTAGGTGGCAGGTGGTGGTGGTGGGTGGGTGGGCGACGGTGGCAGGTGGTGGGTGGTGG
>NW_021027214.1:0-25692 GCF_004153795.1 Camellia sinensis | reverse complement strand
AGAAACGAGGGAGGTTTCTTAACTTGAAGTGATGAAAAGTGCCTCATTTTCTCGGTCGCCGACCCTCTTGATCATGCATGGTAGAGGTTAAAGCCCTTATGTGTTATTTGTGCATTCATTGATCATTGACTTGTGCAACTTGGCCTCTTTAGCCATCATGCATTGAGATGCGTGTTGGTGGCCCGAGAGTCGTAGCTACCGCACTCCTTGAGCTGAGGAATGATAGGGAGGTGTTGTGGCACACATTCCTTGCAAATACACTGTCATGCTCAGTTAGTGCTCTGGCCAGCAAAAAGAGGAATTTTCAGGGGAAGCAATGCGGCGATCGGCCATCAGAAGCTGCCGACAGGCCATCAAAGTTTGCCGATCGGCTATCAAATTGGCCGATTATCATTTCTTTGGCCGATTGCCATTCCTCTTTGGCCGACCACCCATCAGAGTGTGTTCATAAGGTGGGTCAAAAGCTACCTTGGAAAGTTGGCCAACAATTTTCAGAAAGTCCAAAAGTGTGTAAAACCAAAGGCAAATGAGGCACAGTAATGGATTTCCGAGTGAAACCGACCGAGCATGCATGCATCCCTCGTCACGAGGCCATTTTCAGCTGCTTTTGTTAACTTACGAATAAACTGTTATTTCATTTATTGAAAGTGTGTAATTAATTAGTTAAGCATTTAATTAATGATTCGTTTTGTTATATAACCTAGTTTAATTAGATTAGTTAGGTTAGCTTAATTAGCGTATCTAGTTTACTATTATTTCATTCGGCTCCTCGGTCGAGAGGGCGAATTTTGTAATAAGTGTGCGTGGTGTTGTGAATGTCTTCCAACCACGTCTTTCCCCTTTTTACTTATCAGCTTCGATGATTAGTTTAGCGGATATTGCAATTGCATCCTTATGCCTTGCATGCGTGCATCATTCATTTGTCTTGCATGCACCGGGCTCGGCGCATCATTCAAACTGCATTGTATTTCAAAATACTTACTGAATACGTGTTAACAGCATGTTATCAAGTTGTTGCATTCAAATGCCATTCTAGATAGCGAGCTTATTTTAGGTTGCGATTTTTTGCATGTGTGCATTAGGCATCTTAACGTAGCTAGGATCATGCCATGATTACTAACTAGCTTCGTTTTGGATCGGAGTACTTAGTAAGCTTTTACGTTTAGATACTACATGAGATGTGTATGTTTCCAATGTATAGCATGCTGCCCATGAGGCTAACTGCTTATGTGTTTAACTGCATAAATGGCCTAGGATGAAGGCTTCATTGCTTGAATTGAACAATTCATCAAAATGTTGTTTATAAGCCCACTTTTGCGAGTGGCAAATCATGTTGTTTTAAGCCACTTGAGGGTGCGCAAATCCACGACTTAGCACCTACTTGCGAGTAGCATTTTCAAACCATTTTCAAACGAACAAACATGAGATGTTTTGTTCCAACTTGATGATTAGTCATATACTTGTATGCTGTGCGCATCACAATAAGAAGTTAGCTAAATAAATCAGAATTAAGAACACATGTATTTTCAAAAATAACATATCATGTTAGTAGAGGCCAATCCTCTTCATCAGGCGCGAGCGGGGGTGCTCATTGCATGCACCTTCCCTCTCGTACCCAAGTTTCCGAAGCCGAGGTAACTTTTGGTGGTGAAAAACAGATACGTGGCCTTAGCGCACAAAAAAAATGTTAGGGTTTCCTAAATTTCCCCAAATAAAATATTTAAGTAGTTACTCTGTGAAATCTGGCAAACAGTCCATGTTTTGGCGAATTTTTGATTAAAAATGATTTTTTCAAAACGCATTTGCCAAAATTTGGACTCTTTGGTGACTTTATCAGTCTCACATTGCGCTTTGTGAGATTAGATTCAAAACGTGACATGAGTCCGAACTGTTAGTAGCTAAAGACAACGATTCGCGCCCTCGCGCACGAATCGGAGTTCTGGGTGCCTGCAGTCACTAGGAAATTGTAGCTTGTTGTTTCGTCCCGTGGTTCTCAAATCTGATTTCACAAGTGCAATGTGAAATAGGTAAACACAAGTGGTCAAAAACTGATAATTCTTTTAGAAAATCAATTTTGAATAAAAGAATGCCAGAAATTTGACTGCATTAGCCAGATTACAGAGTCGCCCACCTAAATATTTTTTTGAAAATTTAGGAACCAGAGACTTGTGCCAAAGGCCACTTATCTGTCATCACCAAAATGTTCTCAGCTCAGAACTTAGGCATGATGAGGGAAGATCATGAATTGAAGCACCCACTTCACCCGATCAAATATGGCCTCTGACTAATTAGATGTGAATCTTATGCACCAATATATTTCTTGTTTCGCATTATTAGGCTAATCTTACTATGTGATGCACACAAGAATAGACTTAATTTGCAAATTTTGAAACACTTTGATTTTATGTTTTGCTTTGAAAAAGTGTTTGAATATGTACCGCTTGAAAAAGTGGGCTCATAATACATTGTAATTAAATCATCCAAACTTAGAGCCAATTAGCCTACCTCCACAGGGCATTCAAGAGATATATGACTTAAGCACTTAGCCTCATGGTTTTATGTTTGATATGGCAACAATCACACGCATGCAATATGTTTAAAGCAATAAAGCCACCTAATACCCAAGGCAAGCCAAAAAGGAATAAAACAATTAGGAAAGAATGATATGCTCTAATAGCAAGTTGATTAATACAACACATACACAACGAACTACTAGGCTCGACTACTAGCATGGCATTGGAGTCAATTCAAGGCATGCGACAAAGCACGTATCGATAAGGAATTGAAATTGGCATTGATTTAGTATGATGCAGCCGAAAACCTTATGTATGCAAGATGAATGGATGCAAGTCAGGAAAATCTAATAAAACACGATGCTCTATGCTACCATCATAAGCAGTAAATTAAAAAAAAGAGAAGATAAATAGGGGTTGGAAGACCATATACATTATCTTACATTTTTGCCCTCATACAGTGGCTCTGAATGAATGTCCTAATTGGCTAATTATTACAACGAATGAATTAACCATACTAACTAATTATTATAAATTAGGGTTAAACTAACTAATTAGTCACAACACAGAATTAACCAACTAGGCGTATTGCAAGTTCAAAGGAATGAATTAATCTAAGGTACAATATAACTACCATTAACACACTTTAACAAGTTCTTGGGGAACAAAGATCGTTTCATGCATGAATGCAATTTCCACTCGAAAGAGTGCGCTAATGTTTTATGCGGCCAGAACGGTTTTGTTTCTTGCTAGTCATGAAAACTTGAACTGTTTACACCTACCTTGCTCAGTATCGTCTTATCTACACACAGTCGCGAGCCCTTACTATATCACAGCTCGCGTGCGGGAGCGAATCACGCTCTGGACAATCTACACCGTAGGGACCTCTCGTGCTCCTACAGGTTTTCCTTCCGAATAGTCACTTCACTGACCACTCCCGTGACACGAAATCTCACCACTACACACTCCTATATTATACACACGCACCGAGAAATCCTCCTCCTCTTCTCATAAGAGATAATAATAAGAACACTGTACTAGCTAATAGAAGGTCGTTGTAGCGATTATCATGTAAAGCATATAGAAATACTTTGAGAGAGCGTGCGAAAACTATCAAGTAATAACATAATTAGCCAGCCCTGAGGCGTCGGAGTGATCAGACTAAGTACACTAATCCAAACTTGACTTTTTCATATAGTCTGTTGTTACGAATATCATTTATTGTGTGTTAGGCTCTACTTATATAGTACATCTTCACAGTCAAGAGTGAGAGGCACTCTGAGAGGTCCCACTTAAATGGAGAGAAGTGTCAAACAAGAAGTTGTTTGGGCATGAGAGCGAAGTTAATGCCTTGGTAATGAACCTACAAAGAGATTAAACCATTAAGCATGGAAAGGTCTCTTTTCAAGCTTAAACAAAAACTCAATTTGTAACAACTCTCAAACAAATAAAAAGCAGAAAAGAGGGAGAGTGCAGAGGTGCATTATGTGTGAACATAAGTATGGAAAAGCATTAAAAACAAATGTTATCAACTCAAATAGGTTTGATGTTAAAGCCTAAACCACCAAAACCTATGAGTACAATTACACTTACAAGCTACTAGTTGCAAAGCATAAATGAAATCAATACACCAAAAAAAATCCTAAAAATAACTAAAGCAGTGCTAAAATTATCATGAGAGGCTAAAAAAAGAAGCTTAAATAATGGAGAAATTAAGCTAGTAAAACAAGCTAAGGAAGGGGTGGCCAACCCCCTCACTTTTGGGACTTCCAAAACTACTTTTTTTAACTTTGAAAATTTCTAAAAAATAGGTTGGAAAAAAGTTGGAAAATAGATGGAAACACAAGGGCAAAAACTTGGAAAATAAGGCTCAATAAGGGTGGTAATCTCTCTTACCTTGGATAGCTTTAAAAGCCACAAGTTTTAGCCCATTAAAAAATAGTGGAAAAAACAGTCCCAAAACAAAAAATTAAAGATAGAGAGAAGTAGTGCAAAGAAGCTAGAAGTTATACCTCTTGAGATGGGAGTAACACTTTGATCACAACCCCACAAATCCTCACCCTTCAAGTGTTAAAATTTCAAGCTCAAGAACTCAGCAAGGAGCCCTAAAAATTTGGTTTAGGGAGTATAGATAGAGAGTGTATGGGTTGCCAAGAGAGAGAGAGAGAGAGAGGGAGAGAGCAGAGAGAGAGATTTCAAGAATTTTCTACTTCAAAAATTTTTTCCAACCTAAAAACATAAGTTGACTCTCTTATATATAGAACAACTAGTTGATATCTCGGAAATGTTTGTATTGAGCCCAGCTGGGCAGTGCATGCACATGAGGAGACAGTTTGCAACAAATATCTATTTACCGGAACACCTAGCCGGGTGACCAGGTGAGGGACGATCAGACCACTAATTTCTGGCAGCCGACCACATAGTTGTCTGCAGGCCTCTTAGTCGTAGCTTTAGGAAAACATTTTATTTGGTCAAAAGTGGTGCAAAATTTGTAGGCATCTGGAAACTAAAACCAAGGCGCTTTCCTGCTGAGAAAATCGAGCATTTGCACAGCGTATAAGTCCAATATTGGGTGATCAATCTGAGGCGCCCACGTCTTAAGGGCTGTCAAAAATAGGATGTCTACAAGGTCGCACAGTTGTTTGGTTTGGTCTCTTGGATCCCATTGGGTATATGGTTCAGAGAGTCAGTTGTGACTTCTTTATTGTTGAGTGTTGCTCAAGGGTCTTTGGGGCACCAAGGTATTGGACCGACATCCGGGGGTCTTTGGTGACAATGAACAGGATCCAGAATAAGTGGTATGGGAGATAGATCACGAAGAGAGAGAGAGAGAGAGAGAGAGAGAAAGAGAGAGAGAGAGAAACAATTGGTGAAAAATTAGAGAAAAATTTTAGGGTTTCTAGAATTAAAAGGGTATTTTGGTGAATGTATGTTAAAATTTGTTCTTATCCTTCTAAGATTCTACGAAGGATCCTTCCTAAAGTCTAGCTTTCTTGCTCATTTCTTCCGGTAGGGTTACTTTTAAGCTAGTATCTCTTTGTTTTGAGGATGATTATGTGGTATTGTTGTAACCATGATTTTTTATTTTGATGATTGAGTACTATAAGTTGAGTTTTATGCTTAACAAAAAGGAAATTTACCCAACTTTTTATCTAGATTTCAAATAAAGTCTTATGGATTATGAGTATTGATATTGAGAACTATTACATATATGAAGATCGCGTAAAAATCACAAATTTATTAAAAACCCTAGTTTTGATTTTGATGAAAAAATGATGCTTGGATGGAATTGACTTTCAAATCATGAAATTTAATAGACATTTGACATAAATAAGTGGATAACTAGATTTTGGAGTACACTATTATTGTATGTTGTGTTGGGATTTGTGGATTTAGAAATTGGTAATCCATGTATTGTATATTTCACTATTCATCTCATGTAATTATGAATACTTGGTTACTTGAAAGGTGTTAAAAAATAAGGGATAAATAGTGTATAAGTTTGGGTATGGAGTCAGTTTTTGAGAACGATGTGTTGTGTTGGTACCTGCGTGGGATGTTTAAGTGCCCAAATGCCCTGTATTAAGCTTATTACCGGACGAATGTGGGAAAATAATTTTTGGTGTCCACTAGTCCTGCCGTATAGTGGTCGCTAAAAGTGGAAAAAGGGATGATTTTCGATGTCCACGTCCGCTATATAATAGTCAGCAAATGTGGGGAAGGTTTTTTAAACAAAAGAAACTTGTGTTTTGACTTGGACTCTTACATGGGACTCATGGGTTAATTTCTTTTGATGTGATGAATGATGTGGGATGTAAATGTGATTATTCAATTGTTATGGTGTTTACATGATTGACAACAATTACATGTGTACATAAAATCCTTATTGTGTTTTGTCTCAATGATGTCACATGCTTATTCGAATAATTAAATACTTGGTTGAATGTATTCCTATTAGGAATATAACTCAACCCTATTTTATTTTTCAAAAATTGATGATACACCACATCCTTGATGAGTTGGAGACGACAAGAGTAGTTCAACTTGGGAAAGACTGGGTAGAGAATATTTTGTTGTTAAGGTAGAAAGCATTGTGCTTAGACTTTTGAATTGGTTTTGGTTATTTTGTACGCCCTTGAGGCTTATTATTTTTGTACGGCCATCTAGTTTATTGAACTGGAAAGTGAACTCAAGATGTTTTGGGAATGTAAATGTTGAATTGCAATCTCTTAAACCCTAGTTCAATGAGAAAGATGACCTTTGAGGTACATTATGGTATTTGTCTTGGTATGTTCCTGTATGTTTTAGCAAGGCGTTAGAAAAGGTACCTTCTCATCTTGGTCTTTTGAAATAAATTGTAGATCGTGTCAAGAGCTTCCTTTTGATCTGAGTAGTTCATGATTTCGTTGGCGTGGAGTTTTTCCGAGTCCTTCTTCCACCTTCTAAGCTTGAGGTAGGGATTCTCCATACTTCCTTATGCGTTTTAACTTAGTTATTTGTTTTTATAAAATAACATTGTCAAAAAGTGGATTTTTGAACAAATCTTGGGTTTTGGTTCGAAATCAAAAAGATGGGGTTTCAAATGGTTTCTTGGGAATGGTTGTGGGTAGATACTTATTAATGAGATATGATGAAATGATGGTTTTTTAACTTGGAAAATGGTTTATAAAGGAAAGAGGGTTTTTGCCCTAGAAATCTCAAATGTTGATTTTGTATTGATAAATGGAATTCATATTGAAATGCTGACATTGAGTGTGTTATGAATAAGGATGGTAGAGTTAGATATGTATTATTACTCACATCTTGGAATTTGGAAAGTTAATTTTCTTTGAAGCTATCTATTTGTTTAGAGATATTTGTTTTGGACTATCGGTGGAGGATAGCTATGATTATTGTAGAAATTGCATGAGAATTAGGAGAATTAAAAACTAATTTTTCATCGATTTGCATTGAGTATTGTTGCATATTTATTTCATTGAAAATGTAACTTGTCTTGAGAAAATGGGTGAATTTGGGAAGGAGTTGTTGTTACATCAAATAGGTTGGCCTGTGTGTCCATGGTGAAAGTCCTAAAAACCGTACGTATGCATGAGTGTCAATCCCACGGATGAAATATCTATAAAATGGCAATAGTAGCACTTGTATAGCCTACGTCTACATGTGTGCCAATTTATGATTTTTCGCGGATGAAATTTCCATGAAATGTGATACTTGTCTAGAGATTCCCAGAGTTATGATTCACTACCCCGTTTTCTAATGTAAAGGAAATGCTCTTGAATTGTGGCATGAATTGCATGGTTTCGGAATGGGATATAAAATGTTTTGTCATGAGCCTTGAATATGTATTTCACCCTTATATTTTTTTTAAGATTCATACACTATGTTGAATTATTTCTACTGTGTTTTAGCTCACCCTATGTGAGAAAACCATTTTCAGGTGCTGATGGTATGCCTCCGCCATGGAAATAACTTAGGAGGACTCAGAAGCAACAAGGACTTAATTTTGTTTATTTTGTTGTACTTGTTTGTACAAGCCTAGGGCATTAACTGTATTGATTTGAATCCATTTTGTTGTAACCAAGCACTGTCTTGGAAAACTGTAAGCCCATAGAGCGTTTCTTATTTGCTTGATGTTCATTCTATTATGTAACATATGCTATAGATTCAGGGGCGGGCTTGTGAATGTATATCCGTATATGTTACTCTTTTGTAAACTTAATTGGAGGCTAATGGAAGATAATTACTCATATATATATTGTTATTCAATGAATACGATGGATGGTTTATTGTCTTTTATTTCGGGGCATTACAGACTTTATAATTTTTTATGAAAAAACGTATAAAAAAATAAAGAATGAAGTTGACTTTTTGTATTAACTTTTTTTAATTTTTTGATTAAAATCTCATTTTTCCGAACAAGGCCTAAGAGACTTGAACTCAATGATTTCTTGTTGCTCAAATTACTCAAGGGTAAACCCTTGGTAGAAGTGGGCATAGACTTGGTTCGAGGTTAATTTTGTCATGTCAAATATTATTTTAGGATAATTCTATTTACACACAACTAATCCTCTCAGTATATATCATTATTTAGTACACATATATAATAATTTTTAGGGTTTGAAAATATATTAGTTCACACCTAACTTTCTATTACTAGCCCTAATGTAACATATCACCTTTCTGTTTGAATACACACCACAACCTCATCCAAATATCTCCATCTTCAAAACACTAGAGACCTCTATCTTCAGAATACCATAGATCTCCATTGTTTTGAAGATCTTCATCCCTGACGGAGGGTTTTGTTCAGCCGATGCATTTTCGTTGTTTCAGATCTCCATCGTTGCCGTCGTCTTGCTGTTATTTCGCCGATGTACTATCAGTATTGAAGATTTGTCATTCTCACCCTTAATTCACACCTTTGATTCTCACCTTGATATGTTTTTCCTATCTTCTTTTGATTTGGTTGTCGATTCAACTTCCATAACAATTTTGATTTTGAGTTTGGGTCAACTCTAATTGTTTGAATATAATATCATCGTAAAAAAAAATAAAAATAAAAATAAAAAATAAAAATAATTAACAAATTGAATATGTTCAAAATATTTATGTTGAACAAAATAAATACATTCATACTTTATATGTTGAAAACTTCAACTCGTTCAGATTTATTATGTTGTACATATATTAAATTTATATGTTTTTTTTCTTTCTTTTTTTTGTAAATGTTGCATACATTTATTTTTGGATAAAAAAAAATCCAAAAACAAATTAAATTATTGAATTGAATAGAATCAAAATTGAGAAATGAAATTTTTAAGGAATTAAAATATTCAAATTTTTATGTCTAAACATTAATAATTTGGTCAACCTTAATAATTTGAATAAAAATACTGGAACATTGTGTGAAAGTTCAATTCTCGTTATCTGAACACGTGACGTACAAAGTCATATTCTCAACGATTATGTGAACGAGATAAACAAAAGTTCAAAAAGCTAAGTATTAAATTGACCATTTTATTGTTGCATTGTTCGAAATCAATAATCTCAATGTCATCCATGGTGTGCAAATTTTCAAAATCAATTGATTTCAATATTCTTAAATCCTATATCTTCAAAACCAATTCGTTTTGGATGTTTATATGTCCATAGGTGATGATAGTGTGTAAAGAGTGTTCTGTGTTTTTATATATGAATAATTAAATGGGTATAATACACCTCGTATTGTCCTTAATGGTCTTTTCATTTGAGAATATTATTGGAACATAAATTTAATCAGTTAATAATATATACTAAGAAAACTAGAATTTTCCATCATTTTATCATGTCAAGCTTGATCACTTAACTTTATATATGAGCTAATAAATTTTTTATTTTAATTTTTTGGGTCAAGGCTATTTAATGATTTTGGCTTAATTAACAGATGGACGCTTGGACAAAAAAATCCAATTTTAAATTTTCTTGTCCAGAGATCTGGCGCTGCTCTATACTGTCCATAAGGACAAACTATAATAAAATGATCAAAATACCCATAACTATTTATTTGGA
This sequence comes from Camellia sinensis, assembly GCF_004153795.1. Lineage (NCBI taxonomy): Eukaryota > Viridiplantae > Streptophyta > Magnoliopsida > Ericales > Theaceae > Camellia > Camellia sinensis. Next base: position 15,631 of record NW_021027214.1, on the reverse strand, counting down.
TTACGACGTCTATTTGTTTCAATTCCATCTCTGGAACCGGTTGTGTCTCTCTCCTTCTCTCTCCCTATCTCCTTTTATGAAACCCTAGTGTTGTGTATCTCATTCTCTACCTCTCTTCTAGCGTCCTCTTTGGCCTCTACCCCAACGGCTCTGTCGTCTACATGACCAGCACCAACATCCCTCATCACCGCGCCGCTGCTATTGTGTTGTGGCCACTAGATCTGACCCGTCAGATTCACCGCCCTCCATTGCCGTAGAGTCATCGACGAGGCAAGAGCGAGATTTGACGGTGGAGTCAGAGGAGAGCTCAGTTCCAACAATGACAAAGGACTCAGTGGCACTCCTGATTCAGGTAGTAGAGAGGACGAGAGAACAATGGGTAGTACTGAGAAAACAATCATTGACAGACTCTGGAATCTCGCCATTGCCAAAAGCTTTTTTTCTTTCCTCGATCTACAAACAAATGGATTAGTGATATGATTCAAATAAAACAACGCTATCAAAACTCAGATCCAAAGCTTCAATACAGATGAAGAAGAAGAAACTAAAGCGTTAGCAGAGAAAGCAACATTCAAATATATTCTTTTTTTTTTCTTTTTCTTTTTTTTCTTTTTTTCTTTATCTGTTAGATCTATTGAATATGTATTAGATCTGGTGTATAGGTGTGTTGATGATGATAATGATGATGACGATGAATAGATAGGATTTGGTAATGATGTTGTTGTTGATGAATAGACACTACAAGAAAAATCACTTTAGTCGCCAAAAGTGATTTTTTAGCCGCCAAAAGTCGGGTTTGAGGTTTTCCCGACTAAATTTTTTAGTCGCCATGTTGGTCGCTGGAAAAACGTCGTGAAAGGTATTGGCGACTAACCCACTTTTAGTCGCCAAAAACAAACTCTGTAGCGACCACAAATTTCGTCGCCAAAGCTCCTTTATTTTTTTTAAATTATACATTTGGCGACTAAATTTTTAGTCGCCAACAGTAAATTTTTTTTTTTTAATTTATACATTTCCCGACTATTTTTTTTCGTCGCCAATACTGAAAGCTTTGGTGACCACCTCTTTTGGTCGCCAAAAAAGCATATTATTTAAAAAAAAAAAAAAAATGTTGAACCTGTTGCTTCGCAGGTTTCGAACGGCTGAGACATCCCACCACCACGACTCCAAAAACCTTTTGGGCAACACACTCCCTCCACTATGCCACAACATCATCACATGAATATATATGCAATATATATTATTTATATAGTATATTAACCGCTATTAATACAAAATAATATATATAAATATAATTTTTTAATTCAATATACTTTATGTAAATAATAAATTATTTACTAAAAAAAAATTTAGGCCACTTTTGGCGACTAAATTAAATTTTTAGTCGCCAATTCTATCATTTTCGGCTACTAATTATAATTTAGTCGCAAAAAAATTAAGTTTCGCCTAAAAATAAATAGTTTTGGCGACTAAACCTGTTTTTAGTCGCCAAAAACGTCCCCTTTTGGCTACTAAACTGAATTTTAGTCGGCAATGGACTGTTTTTAGCTACTAATTTTTTTTTTGTAGCCAAAAAGCTTCACTTTCAGCGACTAAACTGTTTTTAGTCGACAAAACACCAACAATCGGCGACTAATCTATTTTTTAGTCGCCAAAACCATCACTTTTAGCTACTAAATTATTTTAGTCGCCAAAAACTGTCAGTTTTGGCTACTAAACAACCTTTAGTCGCTAAAACCCCCACATTGGGCGACTAAACTGCCTTTTAGTCGCTAAAAGCCTTGTATTCGGTGACTAAACTCTTTTAGTCGGCAAAAGTCACCAATTTTGGCGACTAAATCCATTTTAGTCGCCATTTGTACTACTTTCAGCGACGAAAAAATTTATTTTAGTCGCGAAAAGTGATTTTTCTTGTAGTGAGATAGGCTTTGTTGTTGAAAGTCATTTTGAACAGATTAGTGAGAGAGAGAGAGAGAGAGAGAGAGAGACATAGATAGAGAGAACAAATATTTGAACAGATAGAAATTTTTTAACATAATTTGATAGGCTTGATATTTCAAAATATAGAAAATTACAAAAAATAAAAAATAAAAAAATTTGAACAGATAAAATTTTAACATATAAGGATAAAGAGAAACCCACAGAATTTGGACAGAGAGAGAAATCCACAGAATTTGAACGGATAGGGAAAAAATTTGAGTAAACTACTAATAGGTTCTAATAGTTTGACTTAATTCCCATCAATTCCTATTGAAAATAAGTCTTAGTGAAATCGTCGTTAAAAATAATTTTTTGTGACGATTTTTTGTATATATTGCTAAAAATTAACAATCAATGATTTTTTTTATCATGATTTTTATAAATTGTAGCTAAAACTTACAATTACTGACTTTTTTGTGACAATTTTCAAGCAGTTGCTGAAAATTAACAATTATTGACTTTTTAATAGTTTTTGATGAAAAATGACATTAATTACCATAGGACTTATTGGACAATAAGACTACCTATTAGGACTTACAAGCAAGTCTCCTAAATTTGAACAAATAAGGACAAAAATTTAACTGATAAATATAAATTTGAATAGATAGTCAAAAAAAATTGAATAAAAAGAAAATAATTTAAACAGATAGTCAAAAAAAAAGTCAACAGATAAAAAAGGATAAAATTGAAGACAAAATGTCATTTAAAACAAATAAAAAGACTTTTCACTAAAATATTTTATCACTACAACAAAAAAAGCCTTTGGTGGCAGACTGATTTTGTCTCCAAACATCAAAATTTCGTCACTAAAGTGATCTACGACGAAAATAATTTGTCACCACGTTCGTGGCCTATACGTCGTCGCTGAAAGTACCAGGTGACGAAAAACAGTTTTGTCGCCTATTTTTCATTTTTGGCGACGAAATGTTTCGTCTCCAAATGTTGAATTTTTCGTCTTCTAAAACATTAATTTCGACACCAAAACTAAATAATATTTTATTTTAATTATTTTTTGCGACGAAATATTTCGTCACCAAATATATTTTAGTGACGAAAGTTTTCCTCACCAATAAGATGGATTAAGGTGACAAAAAAATTCGTCACTAAAATGAACAAAAAAGAAAATTATTCAATGACAAAAAACATTTTTTCACCAAATATTTCAATTTAGCGACAAAATATTCCGCAAATGTGACGAAATTATTTGTTTCGTACTATATCATTAGTGACAAAATTATTCGTCATGTTTTTTGAAAACTAATAGCGACATTTTTTATTTCGTCACTAATAAAAATTAAAAAATTTGAAAATGGGGGTACTATTTTCTCCCAATTTTTTTTCTTTTCAGTAACAATTCCCTGCGCATTTCAATAACCTGTTCAATAAAATATCTATTACAAATCAACACAAAAATCTGTTCATTTTCATAAACATCACAATCGAATTTCAGCACTATCCACAAACATACAATATGAACAGCATGCGAATTATAAACATGTCTCCTAATATCCACAAAAAACGTCTACTAATATCTACAAAAATATAATATCAACCACATGTAGATTACCAAACACATCTCCTAATATCCAACAAAAAACATGTCTACTAATATCAACAAAAATAAAATATCAAGGGCGGTTTACCAAACATGACCCGTAATACCAACAAAAATATAAAATTTACAACACAACCAAAATACATGTAAGGTAATATGAACAAAAACACAAAATGAGCTACCATCTGCCCTCCAAATTACCAAACATGTCCATATGAAATCTCGAATCTGCAAAAAAATGAAACACAAAAAAAAATGCAAGTTAGACAATTATTATCTTATCCATAAAATATACAATTTAACATGCATTTTTCGAATTAGTTTTCAAACCGGGAGTCCCGTGCTAGTTCCGTAAGTTTTCACAACTCACATTGGTCCCTCTCGAGGTGTTTGAGGTGTTCCCCACGCCGTCTCGTGGCTGTTGCACGATTTTGGCTTCCAATGACCTATTTTCAAGCTGAAGTGTGAAAAAGTACATTTTTTGACTTAGTTTTCAAACCGGGAGTCCCGTGCTAGTTCCATAAGTTTCCACAACTCACATTGGCCCCTCCCTAGGTGTTTGACATGTTCCCCAGGCCGTCTCGTGGTTGTTGCACGATTTTAACCTCCGATGGCTTACTTTTCAAGCTTAAGTGTGAAAAATTGCATTTTTCGACTTAGTTTTCAAACCGGGAGTTCCATGTTAGTTCTGAATTTTCCAACAATCACATTGGTCCCTCCCGAGGTGTTTGAGGTGTTCCCCAGGCCGTCTCGTGGCTGTTGCATGATTTTGGCCTCCGATGGCTTATTTTGAAGCTCAAGTGTGAAAAAATACAATTTTGGACTTAGTTTTCAAACCGCTAGTCCCGTGCTAGTCCCGTGCTAGTTCCATAAGTTTCCACAACTCACATTGGTCCCTCCCGAGGTGTTTGACGTGTTCCCCGGGCCGTCTCATCGTTGTTGCACGATTTTAACCTCTGATGGCTTACTTTTCAAGCTTAAGTGTGAAAAATTACATTTTTCAACTTAGTTTTCAAATCGGGAGTTCCGTGCTAGTTTCGAAAGTTTCCACAACTCGCATTGGTCCCTCCCGAGGTGTTTGAGGTGTTACCCAAGCCATCTCATGGCTGTTACACGATTTTGGCCTCTGGTGGCCTATTTTTCAAGCTTAATTGTCGCTGAAAGTGTATTTTTGGACTTAGTTTTCGAATCGGGAGTCCCGTGCTAGTTCTGTAAGTTTCCACAACTCACATTTGTCCATCCCGAGGTGTTTGAGGTGTTTCCCAGGCCATCTTGCGGCTGTTGCACAATTTTGGCCTCTGATGGCCTATTTTTCAAGCTTAAGTTTAAAAAAGTACATTTTTGGAATTAGTTTTCAATCCGGGAGTCCCGTGCTAGTTTCGTAAGTTTTCACAACTCACATTGGTCCGTCCCGAGGTGTTTGAGGTGTTTCCTGGGCCATCTCGTGGCTGTTGCACAATTTTGGCCCTCGAAGGCCTATTTTCAAGCTTAAGTGTGAAAAAGTACATTTTGGGACTTAGTTTTCAAACCGGGAGTCCCGTGCCAGTTCCATAAGTTTTCACCACTCACATTGGTCCCTCTCGAGGTGTTTGAGGTGTTCCCCTGTGTAACAAGCCCGCGGGGGGGCCTCGCTACAGCTCGGATTCTCAATGTTCGTCACGGTTCCTAATCTGAACCAAAGAGTCCAAATCTGGCAAATCGTTTTGAGAAAACTGATTTTTGAAAAAGTAGTGCCAAACATGGACTGCTTTGCCAGATACAGAGTCGCCACCTAAATATTTTATTTTGGGAAATTTAGGAAACCCTGACTCGGTGCCAAAAGGCCACGTGTCCGTCATCACCAAAGCTGCTTCGGCTCGGGAACTTGGGTACGATTGGGGAAGGTCACTTCGTGAGCACCCCCGCTCGCCCGGTCATAGACCGGCCTCTACTAACCATGATATCGATTTTTGAAAACATTGCGAGTTCTTATTCCGGTTTATTAGCCTAGGTTACTATGTGATGCACACAGCATATAAGTATAGACCAGGTCGTCTAGATTGGAACAAAACACTTCTTGTTTGTTTTTGAAAAGGGTTTGCTACCCGCAGGTAGGCTTTGAAACATTTGATGATTTATTCCAATTTGAACAACCCAACCTTCACCCACAGGCATTCAGGCAGTTATGTCAGATAAGCAAATAGCCTCATGGTAAGCATGCTATCATGGCATTCACTCACACGCATGCAAGGATGCTAAAGCATAAAAACTCACCGAGTACTCCAAGCCAAAATAGAAATTATTTTAGACATCATGCATGATCCTAAATATACAGAAATGCCTAATGCAACACATTCAAAATGCAATTATAGTAGGCTCGGCTATTCTAAGATGGCATGTGAAATGCTACAACTATCATGTATTCGACTTGGAATTGAAATACAAATGCAGTTAGTATGATGCGCCGAGCCCGGTGCATGCAAAACAGATGAATGAATGCAAACATGCTATCATACTGTATGCTAATTTAAATATGCCCTAATCTAACCAACAAAAGCGGATAAATAAAAGGGAGAAAGACGTGGGGTTGGAAGACATACATCACACTCACCCACACTTATTACAGTTGTGCCCTCACTCGGGGGGTCCGAATAACTAATACAGTCTAAATATTACAGTCCCGAATAAAAGAATATTACAGATTTCTAATTAATTAAAGAATTAACTAGGAAAACAAATAAAACTGGCGTGCAAGCCAGGGACTGTCTTGCTTCTGATAGATGATGCATGTCCGGGTTGTCTTGCGCGGAAATCCACCGGAATACCCCAATTAGCCTCTGTTTACACCTGTTCTTGAAATGCGTGCTGAGCCCAGAAAAATTGCTGATTCTTCGTTTTGCTGCAACAGAGAGCAGGAAAGGGGCATAGCAATGTATCTGCACAGATATATGCATGTCTCGATCCTCGTGCCACCAATCACGCATACCGAGGCATGATGGCCGAGGAGTCGAAATGCACAACTCAATATAGGATGAATGCACATGAAACTACAGCTAAAACCTAACTCCATCATGGGTAATCCGGAGTATCGGTGACTGGGGAATTGAGACACATTCCGTCACTCGGAGTACGAAATGTACCTCGTTTCCCGTGCCCGGGCTAACTCCTATTCCGGACATGATGCAATATGCATGGTATGCATGAAATGCAACTAATATACAATCCTAACATACACAATGCTATGGAATGACATGCCTCGAAATGCGTGCACACGGGCACGCGGACCGAGAAAGTGACGGAATGCTGAAAATGAGGTGCCTCGAAATGCGTGCACACGGGCACGAAAACCGAGGCGATGACAGATACAATGAAAATGAGATGCCTTGAAGTACGTGCACACGGGCACGCAAACCGAGGCAATGACAGAATGATGAAAATGACATGCCTCAAAGTACGTGCACACGAGCACGCAAACCGAGGCGATGACAGATACAATGAAAATGAGATGCCGCGAAGTACGTGCACACGGGCACGCAAACCGAGGCGATGACAGATACAATGAAAATGAGATGCCTCGAAGTACGTGCACACGGGCACGCAAACCGAGGCAATGACAGATACAATGAAAATGAGATGCCTCGAAATACGTGCACACGGGCCACGCAAACCGACGGGATCTAAATACCATGGAAATGACAAAATGGTCTTATACCAACATGAGTGAGCCTACAGCCACACTCACATCGGATGCCGTCGGATAAAAATGGAGTGCCTCGAAATGCGTGCACACGGGCACGCCAAACCGAGGCGATGCTAAAATGACATGAAATGACAAATGGGCTTATACCAACATGAGTGAGCCTCAGCCACACTCACATCGGATGCCGCTCGGCATAAAATGGAGTGCCTCTAAATGCGTGCACACGGGCACGCAAACCGAGGCGATGCTAAAATGACATGGAAATGACAAATGGGCTTATACCAACATGAGTGAGCCTCAGCCACACTCACATCGGATGCCGTCGGATAAAAAAGGAGTGCCTCGAAATGCGTGCACACGGGCACGCAAACCGAGGCGATGCTAAAATGACATGGAAATGACAAATGGGCTTATACCAACATGAGTGAGCCTCAGCCACACTCACATCGGATGCCGTCGGATATAAAAGGAGTGCCTCGAAATGCGTGCACACGGGCACGCAAACCGAGGCGATGCTAAAATGACATGAAACATGGCAAATGATATGCAAGCATGCTAATGAAATTTCAGCAACAAAATATGGGGAAAACGATCCCGAAATGAAGCGAAATGACATGAAATAGAAGGAAATGTCCCGAAATGCAACATTAGGCACCCGAAATGGCCTATAGCCATGCTAAACATGCACCACATGGACATGCAATGCAAAGAAAGAAGCTAGACAGCCCCAAAATAAGCACTTTTTCAGTTATAAACATGGCCAAACAGCAAATATAGGTATGACAAAAATAGCATACAAGAATAGGGACCAAGGTAGGGGTAATGAAGCAAGTGGTATAAGCTAAACCTAAACTGAAAAATTTCCTTCTACAACACTGAAGATGGACCAAAAATATGAACATTTACAGTATATGGAAACCTCAAAATCAGTATACAAATGTGATAAACATATGATGCAAAATAAGGCTCAAAGGTCAAAGGTATGCAAAAACAATAATGTATATTAAAAATTAATCACCAAACAGTGAAAAAGTGTGAAATGAAAACATAAGTATAGCCAAACAACCACTTCATTCAACCAACTGTCCAAAAACAGAAGCCAGAGGCATCAACTTATGCACAAAATGGGCCAAACATAAGAGTATAACTACAAGTGACATAGTGAAACACCAACACAATGCTTGACCCTTCTCCCAATGCTGAAGAAGGGGCTCAAAATATGCTCAATATCAGTACAACAAGCTCGAAAATAAATTGCGCAGGGATCAAAATAGCATGCAAAATTAATGACATACAAGATGGTCAATGAAGCAAGTTATTATGAGCGCTCAAACATAGGTTGAATGCCCTTATGAAATGAATTGAACTCAAAATATGCCCTTTTCAGTTAGGCCGAATCTTGAAACCAAAAAAAATGAGGCTTAAAATAGATAAAGAAAGTCAAAAGGGTGGATCAAAGTTAACTTAACCTTGAAATCCAACTTTGTTACTTCTTCGTTGATTTGCAGCTTCATTCCTTCACACCACCAAGTCACCACCACCATCTCATTTCAGCACTAGAAGGTATTTCTGAAGCTAAAAAGGTGCAAATCAACCAAGAAGTAACAAAAGCTTGGAATTTCAAGGTAAGTTACACTTTATCCTTTTGACCCTTTCCTTTTGATCTATTTCTAAGCCTCATTTCTTTTTGTTTCAAGATTCGGCCCTAACTGAAAAGGCCAATATTGATCATCTATTCACATTCTCATTAATCCCTCAACCCTGTTGACCCTCCATAATACACTTGCTTCATTGACCATCTTGCTGTCATAATTGTTGCATGCTATTTTAGACCTGACATTTTATTTTTCGAGCATGTTGTAACTATATATCGATATTGAGCCCCTCCTTCAGCATTGGAGAAGGCTCAACATTGTTGTTTTCCATAGTCCACGTTGTATATCCCTTATTGCCCCATTTTGTGATAAGTTGATAGCCCCTTCGCTTCTGGTTTGGACCTGGTCTAACTGAGTGCCTTGTTTGTCCTATACTTCATTGTTATCACCTTTTCCTCTTTGGTATTAATTTTATATACTTCATGGGTTTTAGCACCTTTGAGCCTATTTCATCAATATGTTTATCACACTTTGCTATTACTATTTGAGTCCATATACGGAATGTCATATTTTGTCCATCTCAGTGTTGTAAAGGGAAATTTTCAGGTTTAGTTTAGCTGTTACCACTGCTTCTTACCCCTTACCTTGGTCCCATTATTCTGGTAGATTTGTCATACCTAATTGCTTTTGCCATTTTAAACTGAAAAAGTGCTTATTTTGGCCTGTCTAGCTTCTTTCTTTGCATTGCATGTCCAGTGTGCATGTTTAGGCATGTATAGCATTTTCCGGTGCCTATTGCATTTCGGACATTTCCTTCTATACATTTCATTTCCTCATTTCGGATCGTTTTCCCATCTTTTTGTTGCTGAAATTCATTAGCATACTTTGCATATCATTTGCCATGTTTCATGTCATTTTAGCATTCGCCTCGGTATTCGGCCGTGTGCACGCATTTGACGGCACCCCTTTTTTATCCTGACGCGGATCCGATGTGAGTGTGCTGAGCTCACTCATTGGGTTAAGGCCCCATTTGTCATTCCATCCATTTTATGCATCGCCCCGTTGCCGCCCGTCGTGCACGCATTTCGAGGCACCCTTTTTTATCCACGCATCCGAATGTGAGTTGCTGAGCTACACTCATGCTTGTATAACCCCATTTGCATTTGCCATGCCATTTTAAGATCGCCTCGGTTGCGTCCCCGTGCACGCATTTTCGAGCACTCCTTTTTTATCCCGACGCATCCAATAGTAGTGTGCTGACATAACATTCCAATTTGTTGGTATAAAGCCCATTTTCTCGCCATGCATTTTAGCAATCGCCTCGGTTGCGTGCCCGTCCACGCATTTCAGCACTCCTTTTTTATCCCGGACGCATCATGTGATGGCTGACTCATTCTGGTGTATAAGCCCATTCGTCATTTTCCATGTCATTGCTAGGTGTACTCTATCATCGCCTCGTTTGCTGCTCTATCACTACTTTCGAGCATCTCAGTTTCATCATTCTTCATCCCTCGGTTGCGGCCGGGTGCACGTACTTCAGGCATCTCATTCATTGTATCTGTCATTCCTCGTTTGCGTGCCGTTCCGTAACTTCGATGGCATCTCACTTTTCATTGCATCTTCATCGCCTCAGTTTGTTAGCCCGTGCACGTACTTCCGCATCTTTCATTGTATCTGTCATCGCCCGTTGGGGCTTGCTCGTTGCACGTACTTTAACGCATTCATTTCATCATTCTGTCTTTCTCGTTGTTCCCTGTGCACGTCACTTGAGCATTCTCATTTTCATTATATCTTCATCCGCCTCGTTGCTCCCGTTGTCACGACTTCGAGGCATCTTATTCAAGTATCTGTCATGCCTCGTTTGCGCTTGCCCGGTGCACGGACTTCAGCATCTCATTTTCATTTACTTTATCGCCTCAGTTTGCTTGCCCTTTGCACATCGAGGCATCTCATTTTCTGTATCTGTCATCGCCTCGGTTGCGTCCGTGTCACTACTTCAAGGCATCTCATTTTCATTGTAATCTGTCACTCCTCGTTTGCTCCTTGCGCATTCATGCCCTCATTTTCAGCCATTCCTCCTTCCGTTCCGCGTCCCGGCACGCATTTCGAGCATGCATTCCATGCAGTGTATTTAGGATTTCATATTATGCAATATTTTCAATTGAGCAAATATTTAAACCATTCCAAATTTCTGGGCGCCTTTTTTTTTTTTTTTTTTTTTTTCCTTTGGTTTTCCGGGAAAATGGGAAAGTTTTAGCCCCGGCACGGGAAACGAGTACTTTCGTTTACTCCGAGTGACTGAAGTGTCACAATCCCCTTCACCTTACTCCGATTACCCATGATAGGATTAGTTTAGCTGTATTTCATTGCATTCATCCTATATGAGTTGTGCAGTTTCGATTCTCCTCCGTCATCGCCTCGGATGCTGATGGTGGCACGAGCGGATCGCAACAGCATAATCTGTGCAGATTACATTGCTATGTCCCCTTCTGCTCTCTGCTTCCACCAGCAAAGAGAACAAACAATTGCTGCTCACACGCATTCAAGAACAGGGGTAAACAAGGCTATGGGTATTCCTGGGATCTCCTCGCAATACAACACCAGACATGCATCAATCTATCAGAAGCAAGCAAGCCCTGGCTGGGGCACCCAGTTTATTTTTTCCTAGTTAATCTTTATTAATTAGAACATTAATATCTTATATTCGGACTGTAATATTTAACTGTATAGTTATCGGACCCCCGGAGTAGGCACACGTAATAAGTGTGGGGAGTTGAGTATGTCTTCCAACCCCACGTTCTTCTCCCTTTTATATCCGCTTTTTGTAGTTAGGTGGCATATTTAACATTAGCCATACAGTATATAGCATTTTGCATTTCATTCATCTGTTTTCAGCACCGGCTCGGCCATCAACTAACGCATTTGTATTCAAATTCCAACTCGCATACATATGTTAGTAGGCATTCACAGCCACTATAGAATAGGCAGCCTACTATATGCATTTAAGTCTTGCATTATGCTTCTGTATATTTAGGCATCATGCTGACTGTCAACAAATTTCCTATTTGCTTGTACTCATGGTTTGTATGTTTTAGCATCCTTGCATGCGTGTGTGCAATGCCTGAAGCATGGCTTACCATGACTATTTGCTTATACTGACATAACTGCCTGAATGCCTTGTGGAAGGTTGGTTGTTCAAATTGAATAAATCATCAAATGCTTTCAAGCCTACCTGCGGTAGCAAACCCTTTTCAAAAAACAAACAAGAGGTGGTTTTGTTCCATCTATCACGACCTGTTAATACTTTATATGCTGTGTGCATCACATAGTAACCTAGCTAATAAACCGCAATAAGACTCCGCAAATGTTTTCAAAAATCATATCATGGTTAATAGAGGCCGTCTATACCGGGCAGCGGGGTGCTCACAAATGCCTTCCCCAATCTACCCAAAGTTCCCGAGCAGAGCAAGCTTACTTGGTGATGACGACACGTCGCCTTTGGCATCGTAGTCAGGGTTCCTAAATTTCCAAATAAAATTATTTAGGTGGCCGACTCTGTATCTGCAAGCGAGTCCATGTTGCAACTTACTTGGTTCAAAAAATCAGTTCTCTCAAAAACGACTGCCAGGATTTGGACTCTTTGTTCAGATTAGAGAACCGTTGACGAAACATTGAGAATCCGAGCTGTAGCGAGGCCCCCCGCCTGCGTTTTCACAGCGGGAAACACATCAAACACCTCAGAGACCAATGATGAGTGTGAAAACTTATGGAACTGGCAACTGACTCCCGGTTTGAAACTAAGTCCAAAATGTTACTTTTTCACACTTTAAGGCTTGAAAAATAGCCTCGAGGTCCAAAATGTGCTGCAAACAGCCACGAGGCCCAGAAACACCTCAAACACCTCGCGGACGACAGTTGTGGATTGTAAAACTTACAAACTAGCACGACGGACTCCCGGGATTGAAAATAATTCCAAAAATGTACTTTTTTAAACTTTAAGCTGAAAAATGGCCATCAGAGGCCAAAATTGCTTTGCAACTAACCGCAACAGGACCTGGACACCTCAAAACCTCGAATGACAAATTGGATTTGGAACTCTACAGAACTAGCACGGCTCCCGATTCGGAAAACTAAGTCCAAAAATACACTTTCAGCGACAATAAGCTGAAAAAGCTAGCCACCAGAGCGCCAAAATCGTGTAACAGCCTCATGAGATGGCTTGGTAAGTTACAACCTCAACTCCTCGGAGGGACAATGCGATGTGAAACTTTCTTCGAAACTAGCACGGAACTCCCATTTGAGAAACTAATTGAAATGTAATTTTCACACTAAGCTTGAAAAAGTAGCCATCAGAGCGTTAAAGATCGCACTGTTTCAACAACGATGAGACGCCGTCGGGAACACCGGTCAACACCTCGTCAGGGACCATGAGTTGTGGAACTTAGGAACTTAGCACGGATAGCACGTACTAGCGTTGAAAACTAAGTCCAAAATTGTTATTTTTCACACTTGAGCTTCAAAAATAGCCATCGGAGCCAAATCATGCAACAAGCCACGAGACGGCCTGGAACACCTCAAAACACCTCGAACCAATCTGTGATTGCTTGGAAAATTCAGGAACTAACATGAACTCCTTTGAAAACCTAAGTCGAAAAATTCAATTTTTCACACTTAAGCTAGAAAGGTAAGCCATCGGAGGTTAAATCGTTCTGCAACACCACAGACGCCTGCGAACATGTCAAACACCTATGAGCGGCCAATGTGACGTGTGGAAACTTATAGGAACTAGGCACGACTCCCCTGTGAAACTAAGTCAAAAAAACGTAACTTTTTCACACTTCTGCTGAAAATAGCTTCATTGGGGAAGCCAATATCGTATGCAAACAGCCACACGGCGTAGAACACCTCAACACCTCGAAGACCATTGAGTTGTAAACTTACTAATAGCACCGGCTCCGATTTGAAACACTAATTCCGAAAAATGCATGTTAAATGTATATTTATGGATAAGATAATAATTGTCTAACTTGCATTTTTTTGTGTTTCATTTTTGCAATTCAGATTCATATACATGTTGTATTTGGAGGCAGATGTAGCCATTGTTTTTGTTATATTACCTACAATATTTGTTGTGTAAATTTTATATTTTTGTGTTATACGGTCAGGTTGGTAAACCGCCCTATATTTATTTTTTGTTGATATTAGTAGACATGTTTTTTGTTGGATATTAGGAGATGTGTTGTAAATCTACATGTGGTTGATATTATATTTGTAGATATTATAGACTTTTGGATATTAGAAGACATGTTTATATCCCTGCTGTTCATATTGTATGTTTGGGATTAGTCTGAAATTCGATTGTGAGTTTAGAAAATGAAACGACTTTTGTGTTGATTTGTAATAGTTATATTTAACAGTTTATCTGAAATGCCCAGGAATTGTATGAAAGACAAAAATTGTAGAAATATACCCCATTTTTCAAATTTTTAATTTTTTAGTGACAAAATAAAAGTCGCTATAGTTTCAAAACATGACGAATATTTCTGTCCACTAATGACTTAGTTACTAAACAAATAATTTCTCACATTTGCGAATATTTTGTCGCTACAATTAAATATTGGGTCGAAAAAAATGTTTGTCATGAATAATTTTCCTTTTTTTGTTTCATGTAGTAACGAACTTTTTTATCACCTTAATCATCGTTATTTGAGGAAAACTTCGTCACAAAATACTATTTTAGTGGACGAAATATTTCGTCGCAAAAAATCATTAAAAATAAAATATTATTTAGTTTGGTTTCAAAATAATGTTTAGAAGACGAAAAATTCAACATTTGAGGACCAACATTTCGTCGCCAAAAAGAAAAATAGGCGAACAAAACTGTTTTCTCCACCTGTACTTTTCAGCACACTGTATAGGCACGAACTGTGACAAATTATTTTCGTCGTATATCATTTTAGTGACGAAATTTTGATGTTTGGGAAAAAATCAATTCTGCCACCAAAGCCCATCTTTTTGGGTTTATCATAAAAATATTTAGGAAGTCTTTTATTTTTTTCTTAAATGACATTTGTCTTCAATTTTATCCTTTCATTTACTGTGAACTTTTTTATGACTATCTGTTAATATTTTCTTATTTATTCAATTTTTTTTGACTATCTATTCAAATTTACTATTTATCAGTTAAATTTTATGTCCTCATTTGGTTCAAATTAGAGACTGGCTCTGTAATCCTAAATATCTTATATGTCCATAAGTCCTATGTAATAATGTCATTCTTCATCAAAAACCCTATTAAAAAATTCTATAATTTGTTAAATTTCGCAACTGCTTGAAAAATTGTCACAAAAAGGTCAGTAATTGTAAGTTTTAGCTACCAATTTATAAAAATCATGATAAAAAAAAATCATGATTGTTTAATTTAGCAATATAATACAAAAAATCGTCTCACAAAAATATTTAACGACGTTTCACTAAACTTATTTTCAATAGGAATTGATGAATTAGTCAAACTATATAGACATCCTATTTATAGTTTACTCAAATTTTCCCTATCGTTCAATTCTGTGGATTTCTCTCCTGTCAAATTCTTGGTCTCTTTATCCATATTATGTTAAATTTATCTGTTCAAAATTTTTTATTTTTATTTTTTGTAATTTTCTATATTTTAAATATCAAGCCTATCAAATTATGTTAAAAATTTTCTATCTTCAAATAATTTTTCTCTCTATCTATGTCTCTCCTCTCTCTCTCTCTCTCTCTCACTATCTTTCAAAATACTTTCACACAAAAGCCTATTCTCACTACAAGAAAATCACTTTC
>NW_021027212.1:551789-574147 GCF_004153795.1 Camellia sinensis | reverse complement strand
AATATTATCATTTTTTTTTTCTATTTCATCCATAAATTATCAATTTTACCATTCAATCCTTCAAGTTTTTTATTTTTTTATTTTTTCCAAATCATATGCTCTAATTAGAAATAGTTTGTCAAAATCAGTAACAGTAGCAACCTAACATAATGTGAAAAATTTTAATCTTATAATTTAGACAACCACATCATCCGGCCAAACAACTAATGGCGCGTGACAGCGCGTGCGGGGCCCGTGACAGCGCGTGGGCGCGCGTGGCTGCGGCGTGGTGGCGCGTGAATGCCACGCGCCGCCTTCCAGGGTACTGACTGGTCCGATTTTTATACTGCCCGGACTCCTTTTTTCAAAATAAAACCGTTTATGGTCTTAAAAAAAAACATTAATGAACATAAAAAAAATATTTATGCTCTTAATTTAATCAAAGTAGATTTTTTTTTTCTTTGCAGACATTCATGTATATAATATAAACATACACATGTAAAAATATACACATGATTAATGGAAACACGAAAATATCCATCAAAGGCTCTGATACCAATGTAAATCAGAGATACAAAACATGCAGCGGAATAAAATGTTTAGATCATACCTCATTTTATCTAAAATCTCGTGGATAAATCACGTGCTTCCAGAATCTAATCAATCAATCCCAACAGTGGGGTGATATTACAATGGTGAATATCACCCACACAAACCACAGTGCAAAATGACTTGATCGTTGTTTCTTGGGAGAGAGTCAGTATATGGGTAGAAACAAAACCTACGTTGTTTCTCTCTTGGGTTACCCATAACCATATATCAGATATATATTATATTATTATTATTTATCCATATCAGTTAAAACTGATAATATCTATATCCTGAGTGGTTATCCTAAATAGGTTTGAATTTAATTCAAAACCTATTTGGATAAGATCCAAATTATGTTCAAATGGTCATGCCACATGGGCGCCCATTACTAACAGGAACAATTCAATTTCATATTTGTTTTGCAAAAAAGGGTTTGATTTTGCCACCTCAAGTGGGCTTAAAGTTTGCGAATTTGCCACTCAACAAAGTGGGCTGAAACGTACATTTATTCAATCGTTCCAATTCAAACAACAAGCCTTCATCCATAGGCACTCAAATAGTTTAGCAAGTAAGCATTTAGCGTCATGGCAACCATGCTAGACATGGTAATCACTCACACTCATGCTAGTATGCTAAAGCGTTAAAAACTCACCTAGTACTCCAAGCCAAAAAAGTTAGAAAAATGCATGTTCCTAACTATGCCAAATGACTAATGCTACACGTGCATTATGTAATTAATAGGCTCGGCTACTAATGTGGCATATGAATCAATTTAATAACATGCTGTCTAAACACATATTCATCGAAGTATTGAAATAACAATGCAGTTTGAATGATGCGCTGAGCCTTGGTGCATGCAATACAACCTGAATGGATGGAAGCATAAGGTATGCTAATTAAAACATGTCGCTAATCGAACCATCAAAAGCGGGTAAATAAAAGGGAGAATGACGTGGGGCTGGAAGACATACACATTATTACATTACGCTCTCATGAAGGAGAGTCCGAATGAATAATTAAGCTAAGCTAATTAAGCTAATTATTACAAACTGAATAAATAACTAAACTAATTAACTAATTATTATTACAACACTTGAATTAACTAGCTAATAAACTAATTAATTAAATAATTACAAGACAATTGCAACTAGTAATGAAACTAAGTAATTAACTATTTTGCCTCGGGAAATGAAAGATGTGCACGTGCATGCTCAGTTTTCACCCGAAAAGACCTTTGTTTTTCTCTCAAAAGCCTCTGTTTGCACAATTGAACACTTCCATAACAACTTTGCTCCACCTTACCAACACCCTGCTGAGATTTGCATAAGTGGCCAGCCGGCCACTAGTGAATATTGCCGGCCACCTGCCGGCCACTGATGCACTGGTTCATCTTGTTGCAATAGAGGAAAAACAGAGCATATACAAGGTATTTCAAGGGTTTGTTTGCACAACTTACCCCGCCTTTTCATGAGAAAATCAAAGGAGTGGCAAGTTCAGTTCACAAACAATCAATGGATGCAATTTCATTGCATGATGGCTTGTGAAACAAAGTGTGCAAAGTCAATAAATGAAAACAAGACACAAACCTCCTCCATTTCATGAATGATCAAGGGAAGAAGTTGACCTTGGAACATTGAATCATTTCATCACTAATGAGTGTGGAATGGTTCAAGCTTCCACGTGTTCAATTAACATCCGATTGAACACAACAACTTATTATCTTGCTCACTTTTAGTCCCAAGTTTTAGTCACTCATTTTACTTTACAAACCATTCTTTAACCAATTAAGTCCATCGGTGAGTTGAGTCCTCTAAAAGAGAAGGAAGTGTCAAACAAGAGGTAGTTTAAGGCAAGAGAAGTGTCATGGCATTGATAATAAAACCCCAAAAGAGGATTAAGCCATTAAGCATGGACCTCAATCTCAAGCTTAATCAATCCCAAGTTTGAAACAACCCTCAAAGAAAACAAAGAGTGAAGAAATAAGGGAGGTTGCAGAGATTATGCTTGCTAAAATAAGTGATAAAAGCATAAAACAAATGCTATCAACTCAAACAAATGGTCTCTAAAGGCCTAAAACACCAAGCTTGTGAGGACTATTACACTACAAGCATGAAAAACAAGACTGAAATGCAATTAACAGCTAAGAACAGTCCAAAAATAGGTCTAAAACAGTCCTAAAACATTCTGGAATTGAGCTAACAAAAGCTAGAATAATAGGCTAAAACATAGAGCATGCTAGGCTAGTAAACAAAAGACAAGAAGGGGAGACTACCCCCTCCAAATTTGGACTTCAAAACATGATTTTTACCACTGAAAATACTCTGAAATTCATTTTTCCAAAGCTCAAAAATAGATAGTAAAAGGGTGCGAAACACAAGCATAAAGGCCTCCAAAACAAGGTACAAGGAATGGTGAACCACCCCTCAACCTTTAATGGCCTTGAAACCCATGTTTTAGCCTGAAAATGTAAAGTTTTTATAGCCCAAAAATGTTTAAATGGATTTTTCAAAGAGTTCACCTCTCTTCCATTTATTTCCACTTTGTCCTTGCTCGGTTTACTGAAAAGTGCAACTTTTAAATGAAATGCAAGCCTCAGAACATCGTAGAAACTTTTTTTCAAAAAAATTTTGAAAGATATGGTTTTAAGGTCTCAAATAGTTTTGGTCAAAATAGTTTTGATCCAAAATGGGGTGTAAGGTTGGGATTTAGAGCACTTCTTGCTGAAGAAATTGAACATTTTCATAGCACAACTTTCATTATTGAGTGATCAATTAGTGGCACCCAAGTCTTAAGGGCTGTCAAAAATGGAGTTTCTACAACAACCATCAAGACTCAAGGAAGATCCACTATCGCTTCATCCAACTGTTGAAGAACAACTCTTATCAATCATCTAATATCTATGCCCACCACCCAACGATCCAGATTAGAGAAAAGTCATAGCAAGCCCTATTCTTGGGGGACACTCTAACATGAAGCTCAGAAGAAGGGGTTACGTGGGACACGTGGCATTTTAGGAGACAACATGGTAGGCCCACTACAAAAACTGGCAAAGCCTTAGCAGTAGGGATGGTAATGGATAACCCACCTTGTAGGTACCCATTGAAACCTGACCCAAATACATGGGTTTTCTCATTTTCTTTTGCTCGTCGAGTCAAGTAAGTGGTGTTTTTTAAATCTCGACCAGGGATGGGTCGCGGATAGGTACCCGCTTATTTCCCTATATGTTTTCACTACTCTGTTTACAACTAGGGTTTTCATTCTACTCTCTCTTGTCCTTTCACTACAACAATGGCAATTTGCAACAGCAACAATCTAGCGATAGCGATCTCCGCCGGCATTTACCGTGGTGGTTCTTTGATGTGGTGAGTTTCTCTCTTTTGTTCTCTCTTTCTCTCTTGGCCTCTTTCTCTTTCTCACTCTCTCGTTCAGATACTGAATGTATACACTCTCTTTCTCTCTAATATTGGATTTTTGAGCTATTTTTGCTTCGTTTTTGGGTCTGATTAAGAAACTCATACTGGCAAATACCTAGTTGATGATTGTGAAACCCATATTATCCATTTTTTTTTTCCTTTCTATATCTTTTTCGGTAATTTGTTTACAAACTTTTTTGTTGGTGTTATGGGTTTTATGGAAAATAAAATACCCACTTTGGACATATTGCATAGCATATTGAATTACAGGTGAATTTTTAACTAATTTGGCTTACATTAATGTAATTTTAACACAAATTTTGGACTGATTGACAGTACCCAGAGAAATTTAAAAAACCTAGTTTCTAGTACTGTTAACTGATTGATACATTTTTTTTTATCGGCAAAAGAGAAACTTTATTGATGAAAGAGCCAAGTACAAGGTACAAAACAAAATACATCAATAAAGAGAGGCAAGTACAAAAGCATCAGGATAAGCTAAATCATACCAACTATGTTGGCCCTAAAAGGCCCATCCTATCATTTGCTAGCACCTCTAAAGTTGGTGAGCAACCAACCAAAGTAATGAAAAAAACTCCTCTACAACATTAGCACAACATGGCAGTCCAACATATCAGCATAGCAGTCCACAACTGAGCATAGCAGTCTAATATATCAGTTCATCCACCTTTAGCCAGCATATCAGTTCATCCACCTCTTCCTTTTATCAACCACCAAGACTTTGCAGCCAGCATCTTCCTAGCAGCAGAGCATAACTGTCGGCAGAGCATAACTAGTGTACATAGACCTACCAGACACACTAAATGTGGCTTTTAACTAGATGACTATTAAAGACAAACTCATTCACTATGTGAACTTGCCCAAATGAGTGAGTTTTCATCCAAAGGGCCACTCTAACTTTAATTAGCTCATAGAGATCTTCGCAGGTAGGTTGCAGCCCATTGAACAAATAATCATTCCTGCATTTCCAAAGGGACCATAAACCAGCAATCAAGATTGATCTCCAAATTTGCTTTTCCTTTTTTTTTCTAAATTTCCAACCCATCGACCGGTGCATTAGCATGTCCATTGAGCTAGGAGAGACCCAATGCAAACCTTACAACTTGATTATGGTGGACCAAACTTTCCAAGCAAAGGGGCAAATCAACAAAACATGATTAAGTGATTCAATCTCGAAGTGACAAAACACACAATCAGAACTGACTTCCTCACTGAGCATGCCAATTCTATATAAGTAGTCAGATGTCTCTATCCTCCCTTTCCAAGCCAACCAAGAGAAGAATTGGGGTTTAGGAGGAGAGGGATTGTGCCAAATCAAGTCAAGAATTTTCAAAGTAAGTCTATTCAAAGATTCACACCATTTAACAGCACTTTTGACACTAAACATACTTGAAGGATCAGCTTTCTACCATATCATATCACTTAACAACACTAATTTATACATGGTTGTTTAATTCCTAAAATTGAAATGGTTGGCTTAATTCCGGAAGTTTAAATGGTGGTGCTTCTTGCTGGAACTTATATGATGCTGAGAATATTCTATGTTGGATTTGATAGGCTGAAAGTAGTTCTGGATATGTGGATTTAATTGGGCATTTTTGTTTTGATGAGATGAATGAAGGTATGTGATTTGATTTTTTGGGGAAACTTAAAACTTTGCATGAAAATTTTTGTTGTTGTCCGTAAATTGTAAGCTCATGTCCACTTTATCTAGTTGTATTTTTTTTTTCTCTCAGTCTGAAATTGGACTATAAAGGATTTGTTCTGATTCTTTTAGCCACAACTCCACCAATGTTGATAGGCCTGTTTTCAATGAATTGGCTTCAAAATCCCTTATTTTATTTCTCTCTAGGTTTGGATATATATATATATATATATATAATTTTTAATATTTCTCTTTGTTCTTAGGCCGTTTTTAACGCAATTTTCAGATAGTCATTATGATTATAAGCTGTCTCTCAATTTTTTACAAATTAAGATGAAAAAGAAAAAGAAAGAACATTTTTTTTCAACTATATCCCCTTTGATTTAAAGCTTATATTTTTATTTTATCTGACTTTGCTTTTTATGTTTCTGAAAGTTTGATTTTGTTCTTGGTGGGAAGACTTCATTAAATAGTTTAATATCATATATCTGTATTGCCCTAGATGATTTGATTTTCAGTTATGTTGCTTCATTTTGTTATTAAAGAAATGGCAGGAATGGTTTCTGATTGACTTGTATTGTGTTCTTCTGTGTGTTGAGCTCTCTATGTTGCTTTGTTCTATTCATTTGTGGTTGATGCTGGTTCTTATGATTGTCCACTCTATATTGGTCCAATTTTGCTCACTTTTAGTGGAGTATCCGGATAAGGAGTTTGTATAGCTCTCATTTATTTGCATAGCACTTTTCTTTTTTCTTTTTTTCTCTCTCTTTTTTTTTTCTTTGTTGGCACTCAGCCTTTTGTATTCATAGTTGACATTTTGGTGAACTATGTTCATATTTTTTGTAACATATTGGGTTTTCATCATTGTATTGTTTAAGAACCATTTGATACTTGCTATTTGATTTATTATGATGAATAATACTTTTTGGTATTGTTGTCATATTCATATTGGTTAACAAATTTGCTCCTTCATTTGATACTTGTTATTTGATACCATACATCTTTAAATTTTTTATTCCAGTTTGAATGTGAAACTAGTGAGGCAAATCAAAATCAAGTTGATTACTTATGCACCTACTTAATTCATAACTTTAATATGACCTTCTTTCCATGAAAATTGAATAGAGTAAGTACATCTTTTAATTGCCTTTATGTTCTCCAGGATTTTTAAGTTCTGGGATCCTCGGAATCTAGGTCAAAGTTACATGGAAGCCCTTTTTTACGGTTGGTTGTAGGCCGGCCATATCCTAAACAAAATTCAATATAGTAAGTACATCTTTTAATTGACTTTATGTTCTCTAGGATTTTTAAGCAATGAAAATGTTTGAAGCTAGAGCAAACTCTTAAGCAAACCCTCAAGCTAACTCCCAACAACCATCAATAACGGTTGAGAGTGAGACATCTTTACCATCATAGCTTCCCCTCCTAAATTAAAATGTCCTTGGTGTAGATGATTTTGAATGTAGTTTAGCAACTAAAAAAAAAACCCAAGTTTTGTGTGGCAACACTTTAACAAGGAAGAAATCAATGGGGTATGGAAGGCAATATGTAATTATTGTAAGAAGCACCTTAGGGTTAATCTGAAACATGGAACTTTACATTTGCATGATCACTGCAGGAGTTGTCTTAAGAAAAGGGAGGGAACGGACATGAGGCAAAGAGTTTTAACTAGGAACTTTTACATGGCGAGCCCAAAAGTCTCTTATTGTTTTGATGAAGATATCGTTAAAAGAGAGTTTTTAAATGTCATAATTTTGCATGAATACCCTTTGTCTATTCTCGATCATATTGGCTTTAAAAGATATTTGACGGCGCTCCAACCATTGTTTTAAGTACCTTCTTGAAACACAATAAAAAGTGACAATTTATAAATTTAGGACAATGAGAAGGAGAAGATAATGAGATTGGTACAGAGCAATCAATGTAAAGTGGCAATCACAACTGATATTTGGACTTCTAGTAATTAAAAGAAAGGGTTCACGACACACTTTATTAATGATTCTTGGTCATTGCAAAGCAGTATTTTGAGGCACATTTTTACATATAAATTAATTTATATTTTTCTAGTTTATTGCAAGTTGAAAATGTTGCTGATAATTGTTCATTGATATTGTATTTTAGGTTCAATGATGTTCCATGTCTACACACAAACGAAGTTCTTTGTGATACTTTTCTCATTTGTTTGATGGATTGGGATCTTGATAGAAAAGTAACTGTTATCAATGTTGATAATTGTTCCACTAATGATGCGATGATTAACTTCTCTTTTTTTATGTGCGACATTGTTTCATATGCGTTGGTGCGCACATATTCTCAATTTGATTGTCTAAGATGGATTGGATGTGATAAGAATAGGTGTAGAGAAAATTTGGGATAGTGTAGCTTATTGGACAACAACTCTTAGAAGAGTAGAAAAATTTGAAAAAACAGCTCGTCAAATGAAAATTTTGAATACTAAAACGATAGGACTTGATTGTGCAACTAGGTTAATACTTCAAACTGCCTTATTGTATGACAATATCTTTTGTGGTTTGACATATAAAGAGACCCAATATACAACATTGCTAAGTGAGGAGGAGTGGAAGTTTGCTAGAGAAATTTGTCGGAGGTTAAAGATATTTTATAAAGCAACTAATTGTTGTCTAGAACGAAATATCTCATAGCTAATGTTGCTTTTCCAAATTTATGCGAGATTAGGATAACAAGCTCTCAATGGCTCTCTTGTTCAATTGAGGTCACTAGATCAATGGCATAAAAAATGTTGGGAAAGTTTGATAAATATTGGGTTGTTATACATGGTCTTATAGGAGTTGTTATTGTACTTGATCCTAGGTAAAAACTTGGTGTGTTGGTGTTCTATTTTGATAAACTTTATGGAGATACAGTTGAAGGAAATTGTGAAGATTCACCAACTTTGTTATGATTCGCTATAATAGTATAAAAAAAACTTAGTTTGGGGATTGATGCTAATGTTGAATCTTCTATGAGTTCAAATTTTGGTCGTTCAGAGGTAGTTTCAGATTATGATTTGTTTATTAATAGAAAGCGCAGTAAAAAAAGTCAACAATATAACATCAGAGTTGGACCATTATTTAGAAGAGAATGTTATGACAAGAACCCCTAATTTTGATGTGTTGACTTGGTGGAAATCAAACGCATCGAAGTATCCAACCTTACAGGCAATAGTGGTAGATTGGTGAGCCCATATCAAAGTAGACTTCATCGAGATATTTTGGAAGCATTGATGTGTGCACAGGGTTGGTTGTGGGTTGTATAGGTGAAAGGTACTTAAATAAATCAACATAAAATTATTTTTAAAACAAATATATTTTCATTGAATAGTCTCAATAATTAATTTCTTTTCTCATTTTTCAAGTAATTCAGCATTGGAATCAGTTGGTCATGCCACTATATATGATGATATGAATGTGAATTAGAGTTGATCTTTCTTCTGTAATTCTTTTACTTGTTAGACGGCTCATACTTTCATGGTAGGATCCTTTTATATATGTATATATATATTTCGGAAATAGTTTGGGTTTTTCTTATAGCTTCTTGTTACATGTTTTCTAGGATGTACCATAGAGAAGAAAGAAGATACCAAGAAATTGAAGGGTTGAAATGTCAAAGAATGCGCATTGTTGAATTGGAGTTTTTGTTGTTTTTATCTTCTTTTTTTTATATATCTTTTTTTTTTTATACTTCTAGTTGAATTAATGGTGAAAACATATTATACATAGTCTTTTGTCTTTCTGATGATCAACAAAGTATATAGAAATTATGGTATGCGTGGAAACATAGGAATTAGTATGTTTTTACTGAAGTTCAACCAAAAGGGGATGAATTCTTTGATTTAATTAAGATAAGGGTTGCAAAGTGGGTGAAATTTTCTTTAATAGGGGTTTTATATTCTATAAATGATTTAATCTATAACTTGCAGCAAGTCCGAGTATAGTGGAGGGTTGCTGTTACTGTTGCTGTGCTGCTACTACTGCTGGAGTGTTGCTCCTTGTTTCTAAATATGCTTTGCCATTCTCACTACTTTGAACCTTTATTGATGCTTCTGGGAACTGTATAGTAAAGTTTAGAACAAAGCAAGTTAGGCCATTTTCGAAGTGAATAAACAAATTTGTATACTGTTTGAAGTCATCGTCTTTATTACCTGTAGACACCCCATTTTTGGCCAACCTTAAGACTCAGACGTCATTGTTTGTGCACTCAGTGAATGCGCATGTTTGTGCTCGTTTTGGGTTTCTAGAGTTTTCGGGTGATCGCCTTGCCTTGGGACCTCTTAACTCTCTTCTTCTTGGTTCGTTTTTGGACCATGCCTTGGTGTCTTTGCCTAGAGGAAGAGAGAGGCCTATAGGCCACTTTTTGTAGCCGTAGGCTACCTTTCCCTCTCATAGGCTACTTGTAGTGGCCCGTAGACTAGTTTTCGGGGCTTCTGGCTGAGTGCCTTGTCTTGCGGACTCTTGTCTTTCTTCCTTTTTGGTTTGTTTTTTAACGAAGCCTTGTTACTCCTTGCCTGGAGGGTGGAACATGGGTGTAGACCAGTTTTCTCCCCAGTAGACCACTTTTGGTGGTTGGTGTAGACGTCCCCGAACGTCCCGGGAAAATCCCGTTTTGTCCATTGGGCTCACTACAGTTCAGACTCAAATGTCATGGTTCTTAATCTGATCTCGCAAAATGCAATACGAGATTGATAAATCACCAAAGAGTCCAAATCTGGCAAATTGTTTTGAAAAACTGATTTTTAGAAAGAAATGCCAAACATGGACTATTTTCCCAGATACAGAGTCGCCAACAAAATATTTTATTTTGGAAAACTTTAAGAAACCCCGACTCGTGGCTAAGGCCACGTGTCCATAGGCTCGGGAACTTGGGTACGATTGGGGAAGGTCATGCAATGAGCACCTCCGCTCGCCCGATCAAAGATCGGCCACTACTAAACATGACATCTTGTTTTTGGAAGCATATGTGCTCTTATTCCGGTTATTAGCTAGAATTACTATGTGATGCGCACAACACACAAGTATAGACTAGACCGCCTAATTTGGAACAAAGCATTGCATATCCGTTTGTTTTGGAAATGATTTGAAGTTCGCAACTCGTAAGTAGGCTAAAACACGAATTTCAAAGAATCGTTCCAATTAAAGCAATCTAACCTTCACCCACAGGCATTCAGGCAGGTATATCACATAAGCAGTTACCCTCATGGTAAGCATGCTATCATGGCAGTCACTCATAAACATGCAAGGATGCTAAAGCATAACACTCACCAAGTACTCCAAGCCAAAACAGAAACTAGTTAGTAATCAATGCATGATCCTAGTTCATGTTAAGGTGGCTAACGCAACACATGCAAGATGCAACTAAGATAGGCTCGGCTATTCTAAGACGGCATATGAGGTACTACAGATAACATGTATTCAACTCGGAATTGAAATACAATGCAGTTAGCATGATGCGCCGAGCTCGGTGCATGCAAGACAGATGAATGAATGCAAACATGCGAAGCATAAGGATGCTAATTAAAACATGCCCTAAAACTAACCATCGTAAGCTGGTAAATAAAAAGGAGAAAGACGTGGGGTTGGAAGACATGTATCACACACACGCACACTTATTACAAAATTTGACCTCTTGACGGAGGGTTCGAATGAATAATACACAACCAACTGGCTAATCTAAGCTAAATTAAACGAATTATTACACAACCCAGATGAATAACGAATTACAGCTAATTATTACACAACACTAGCTAATTAAGAAATTTAACTAAGGAAGCAAATAAACTACCATGCAAGCTACATGAAATGGATTGCCTCAGCTCTACCTTGAATGATAAAGGATGCATGCAAGCCCGAGTCGCCTTGTCGAGAAATCCATCGCAATGCCTCAACTCGCCATTGTTTGCAATGGATTTCGAAAAGTTGCACGAGGCTCCAGAGAGATGAAACTCCACCCAGGGAAGCTGTGGGAAGGCTACTGACCAGCTATGGGCAAAGGGAGACCACCTACTGACCACCCTTGGTGGTGAAGACCAGAAAAGGTGGTCGGCCTACCAGAAAACCTAGTCGACCGGCCATTTCATTCTCCTGGTTTCTGCTTTTTCTGCAACAAAGGCAAGAGAAAGAGAAGGCAAGGTATTTTCAACATATGTGTGGCCGACCATTCTCCCCATCATTGCATAAGCTGTAGGGAGTGTAGTCCTCGATCCTCGGGCCGCCAATCACGCATCCCAATGCATGATGGCCGAGGAGTCGAATTGCACGACTCAATGGGACACGAATGCACATACAAGCAACTAAAACCAACAACTCCATCATGGGTGATCAAGTGTGTCGGCGACCAGGAATCGAGGCATGTTACATCACTTGGAGTATGAAACGTCCCTCGTTTCCTGTGTTTGGACAAACTCCTATTCCAAACACAATGCAACAAGTAGAATGGCATGGCATGTACAAATGCAACTCTAGTATGCAATCCTAAATGTAATGCGACTACGTGATGCAAACATGCAAAGGATGACATGCAAGCATGCAACTAGCACACACCATGCTATGGACTAATCAAGGGCATACTCAATGCACGTGGATTATATGGCATACACAACGCACTAACATACACAATGTTATGAATGAGGCATACGCAATGCAATGATCGAACATGCGATAACATGGATTATATGGCATACATAATGCAAGAAGGACTTAAACCAAGATGGATGGACCTCAGCCGCACCCAAATCAGTGGCCAAACATGATGAAAACAAGGCAATGACACACACACAAGCATGCACAATGTAAGGGATCAAAGCCTAAGGTACGAGATACAACTCTACAAAAGCATTGAATGGATGAAATATTGCATACAATGGCACAAGTTGCAACTCTGAAATAACATGCAACATGGTCTGGAATCACGTAAACAACTCACACAATGCACATTGGGAGGCTCAAATACCGAAACTAGTGAAGCGCATTACACTAGAGGTATGCAAAGCGATGCTCAAATGACCAAACTAAATCCAAACAGTCCCTATGCAGGCCTAAAACAGTAGCAAAATGGACAAAGATGATGGTTTGAAAGGTACAAAAATGAAGCTCATGCAATGGTCCATAAATGAGGCGTACAAGCACAACTATCAAACGCATTTAAGGAGTGGTAAACATGGGAATCTGGCAACCTTATATGCTCTGAAATATCATGCTCAATGAAGCCAAAACATGCAAACACCCCAAGTTAAGCATGCAATGGACCTCAAAACTCAAGGCTAAGCAAGGCTATTACACTACAAGCATGCATGGCAAGGGTCATTCGACCAAGGGACCACAAAACAGAGCTAAGATAGCCCAAAAAATGAACAAAATTAGTTTGGACCAAGGCCAAAATATGTTATAATGGAGGGCTAAAACAACATGCATTTCAAGCTAGTAAACCATGATTTACACTACAACCATATGAAGCACATGAAGGACTACGAAACCAAGCTAAAATAGAGTCATGGCATGCCAAATGATGGCCAAAAACCCACTGAAACAAGACCAATACATGCAAGAATGACATGCTCCTTTGATAAGCCATGAAAGGGATTACTCTACACATGCTTGCACATGCAAGAAGCAAGCAAAAGGGGGACAAAATAGCCATGGTCAGAGCCTAGGTAGGTCCTAGAAGTCACCAAAAAGTGCCTGAACTAGGCCTCCAAATGGTATAAACATATGCACCTTTGGTAGGCCAAAAATGCTAATAAACAAGACAACAAGAGAGAGGGTCACCGCTCTCTAACTTTGGCCCTCAAAACCACATTCTCACCACTAAAAATCTGCTGGATTTCAGTTTTAGGAGGGCCAAGCAAAGACTGGCTCAAATGCCTTATGGCATGGCACAAAATAAAGCTAAATAGAGCATGCAAGAGGGTAGATGACCTCCAACACCAAAAGAGCCTTAAACAAACATGAAAATTACTTAAATATGAACCTTTTTTCAGTTAACAATGAAGCCTAGATATGCATGAAAGTATAGCTAAGAGAATGATCAAGAATGAGATTAAAAGAGGGAAAATGAGTTACCCTTGGAGTTCAGCAAAAACCAGCAGGTTTTGGGACCAAAAACCAAACCTTTAACCTCTGAAAATGCCCTCCAAGAACCTTAGATCAATGGTGGAGGTGTGTGCCTATGTGGTGTGGTGCAATAAGCGAAGAACCATGCACACTTGGAGCCAAAATAGAGAGATATTGAGGGAGATATATAATTTGCCTTCCAAGAAGTTCTGGCCCTATGCCAAGGAAGAGGAGGGCCTATTTAATAGCCAAAAGGGACCGAAGCTTCTCAAAGAAGCTAAAAACCAAGGTTGAAGATCCTTCATACACGTGTATGGAGGATCCAGTCTGTGCCTTCCAGCTGGCACGGCTGGCAACAACTCACAGAGACAAAACTGGGGGAGGTAGGCTGACCAGTTCAGGTGGTCGACCGACCACTTCCTCTGGTCAGCTAACCAGTTCAAAAGGTTCAACCCAATGAAAGGTGGTCGGCCAGCCCGTTTGATGGTCTCCCAACTGAATGCAAGCTAGTGGTGTGGTGGGAGACCAGCAAATGTGGCTCAAAAACCAAGGAGACTAGCTTCCTGACAAGAAAATCGGCTGGCAGGAGAAAAGTGGTGTCCAAGGAGAAATGGTGGTCACCCACCCTTGTACCACCTCCCAAACAACGAAAACAAAGTCCATGCCAAAAATGAACCAAGACAGATGCAAAACGAGGGTTTGGGAGTCAAAACGCGCAGCCGGGTGCCCCGAACACAAGCTGTTAAGCATCGAAGTGGCATGTGACCACAAAGGTGGTCTCCCGGGCCATAGTATCCCTCTAGAGAGAGGAAGCAAGGTGTGTGCCAAAAATCGTACCAAACTCAGAAAGTTAAGCGGTCCTGAACCGAGGCGCTCGACTGACGGCTTCGAAAATCGGAAACTGGTCTCCAAACGGGAGCAGTGGCCTGCGACCACGAAAAGTAACCTATGGCCACTGAGAGATGGTCTACAAGACCTATCCCTCCCTTCGGGGGAGAGAAAAGGACCTAGTTCGCAAACCGAGGCAAAGCACAAAAGGGTCCCGCGGTCCGGGGGTAAGGCTCTCAGCCGAAACTCCGAAACCTCAGAATGAGCACAACATGCACCATCACCGAGCGCTCAATCGATGACGTATGAGTCTTAAGGTCGGTCAAAAATGGGGTGTCTACAGTTGCCCCTCTTTGACAGAACTCGAAAATCATAAGTGACGGGAGTGAGACGACCCATTTTTGACAAGGTCGAAGACTTAGACAAACAGGCAAGATAACAAAGAGATATGCCCGCAGGCAGGGGCAAGACACAAAGGGGGATACACAAAGCCGAACATAACTTATGATCATGCAAAGCACGCTGTAATGAAACAAATACACACAATAAATGCAACAGTGTAAGCGAATGTTATGCAAAGCAAGTAAACCCGAGCCAAACCACATCTCATACAGAAAGGATGTAAGAAAACTATACAATTCTCATTGTGTCTCACGCGGAGAAGGCTTAAAGCGACTACCGAGAACACCCGGAGTCTCAAACAAAACAACTCTCAACGTATCAAACGCAAAAGGAGAAAGCGAACAAATGGACACCGGAACGCATCTGAGTGCTCAAAACCGAAGACGTCCTAACGCACCACATACGAGAGGAGAAAAGGTATGAAAGAACACCGGAGCTCATCCGAGTGTTCGAAACCGAAGATGTCCTAACGCATCGCATGCGAGAGGAGAAAAGGTATAAAAGAACACCGGAACTCATTCGAGTGTTCGAAACCGAAGATGTCCTAACGCACCGCATGCGAAAGGAGAAAAGGTATGAATGAACACCGAAACTCATCCGAGTGTTCGAAACCGAAGATGTCCTAACGCACCGCATGCGAGAGGAGAAAAGGTATGAATGAACACCGGAACTCATCCGAGTGTTCGAAACTGAAGACATCATAACGCACCACATGCCAGAGGAGAAAAGGTATGAATGAACACCGGAACTCATCCGAGTGCTTGAAACCGAAGACGTCCTAACGCACCGCATGCGAGAGGAGAAAAGGTATGAATGAACACGGGAACTCATCCGAGTGTTTGAAACCGAAGACGTCCTAACGCACCAAATGCGAGAGGAGAAAAGGTACGTCCAAACTGAGCCAAAACTTTTCTTGAATGAACCGTACATACAATATCGTGCCTGTAAAAGAAAGGAACTTAATAAGTACAATAAGTTAGCAACATATGTATGGCAATGCAAATGAAAAGTGCGCGACGACGCAAGCGAACTGTGGGTGCATGACAATGCAACCTAAGTGTGACGCATAACAATGTGGGAAGGGGTGCACAACAATGCAACCTAAGTGTAACGCATAACAATGTGGAAGGGATGCAAGATAATGCAATGCACTAACAAGTGCAGATGAAATGCGCAAGATAGCGCGATGTGCAAAATAGCGCGAATTATATGCAATGCACAAGACAGTGCGATGCGCAAGATAGCGCGATGTGCAAAATAGCGCGACTGATATGCAATATTAGAAAACAATGTAATAATATACAATATAACGAAACAATGCAAATGATATGCAATGCATGTGAGATGATCAAACCACAAGCAGTACAAAACCACACAAATATCATAAAGGGATGGAGATGCAAAATCAAACTACTTTTAACACAGAAAAGGTAGTGGGCACGAGCCGAACGATGCCTAACACAAGCTAAGTGCCTACATCCTAGTACTAGCCACAACTCAGCATGGATGCTTACACATAACAGAACCGTGTTTCAACGTGAAAGGGGTGCGAGCACATGCAAAACTATGTGTTTCGCAGAGAGACCACGAAGTACAAGTAATTGGGTGGCATGATATAAGTGCGGAATGATCTGCTAAGGAAAGATCGTGATCCTAAATGCTGAATTAACAAACTAAAATACGATGAAATGGATGCAATGGATGAATTGAATAAAGCACTCGGCCAAACCACATTTTGCCTAGAAAAGGCATGGACACAAACAAACCACATCTAACACAAAAATGGTGCTGTCACCCTCAAACCACAATTCCCTTAGTGGAATAGGCGCGTACACATAATCACATAACCATGCTTTAATGCGAAAAGTATGGGCACATGCCAGACTAAGCTTATCATGGGAAGGCGCAAGTGATATAATGGATATGCAGTAAATGCATGCAATATATTCTATGTACAATGCAATGGACATACTAGATGATGTAATAGTTAGGAAGTGAAGGTACCTTACAGAGGCAATTGGCAATGACCTACCTCATGTTGCTGGGGACCTTTCCCTTCTTCTCGGTTGAACCGCAAGTACTACTTTCTCCCTGACTATGGTCGCAGCTTTCCCTATTCTCTAACAGGGTGACAGACTAGGTTGGTTCAGTATCCAGAATTGAGGCACATACACATGCTATCTGAATGTATGGGGCTGCCATACAGATTTCAAGCTGAGGATATACCCCTGGGTATTTAAACCAGACTTTAGTCCCGGAAATCCCGAACCTTTGCGTTCTAGGCACGAGCCATTCAAACTCTAGTTTCCACCGTCTCAGTTGGTCTTCTAGGAACTCACTGCAAGCAAAGGCAGGTGGCTATACCAGACCACCGGAAGTCATTCGGGCACGACAAGCACCAAAGGAATTGCATCTTTAGAGGATTTAAGGTCTCCTAGACCAGAGAGTGCACAAGACAGTGCGAATAAAGATGCAGGTTTTAAGGTCTCCTAGACCAGAGGATTTAAGGTCTCCTAGACCAGCATAAAGCAGATATGATGGAATGGATGTAACAGATAGAGCAATAGATGCAAATCAGGTAACGCACTCCAACCACGCTGGAATCGCGAGAGGAGGAAGAACAAAGAAAACCAATCAGGAGGGCGTTCCACTCAACCAGAGATAAATTCCAAACACATTGAAATCATGTAAGGAAGGGGAACCTCTAACCACGCTGAAATCGTGAGAAGAGGCTGAAAATAACCACCTAGGGGCATACACAATGCAACCTGAGATGAATTCCAAATACGCTGAAATCGTGTTAGGAAAAGAACACTCTAACCACGCTGAAATCATGAGAAGAGGCCTGAAAACAACCGCCCAGGGGCGTACACGATGCAAACGACGCAACCTGAGATAAATTCCAAACACGCTGAAATCGCGTGAGGAAAAGAACACTCTAACCACGCTGAAATCGTGAGAAGAGGCTCGAAAACAACCGCCTAGGTGCGTACACAACGCAACTTGAGATGAATTCTAAACACGCTGAAACAATGTAACGAAGGGGACACTCTAACCACGCTGAAATCGTGAGAAGAGGCCGAAAACAAAATGCCCAAGCGCGTACACGATGTTTGAAACCGAAGACGTCCTAACGCACCAAATGCGAGAGGAGAAAAGAGGAAAAGAACACTCTAACCACGCTGAAATCGTGAGAAGAGGTCCAAAAACAACTGCTCAAGTGCGTGCACAACACAACCAGAGATAAATTCCAAACATGCTGAAATCGTGTGAGGAAAAGAACACTCTAACCACACTGAAAATCATGAGAGGAGGTCTAACAACCCGCCCAACACGTCTACAACGCAAACTGGGATAAATTCCAAACACGCTGAAATCGCATAAGGAACGGGACACTCTAACCATGCTAAAATCGTGAGAAGAGGTCCAACGACCCGCCCACTGCGTCTACAACGCAACCTGAGATAAAACACGCCCAAGCCCGTGCATCAGGCGTCCAGAGATAAATTCCATACACGCTGAAATCGCGTAAGGAACGGGACACTCTAACCACGCTAAAATCGTGAGAGGAGGTCCAACACAACCCGCCCAGCGCGTTTACAACGTAACCTGAGATAAAACTCGCCCAGGCCCGCGTATCACGCGTCTTGAGATAAATTCCAAACACGCTGAAATCGCGTAAGGAACGGGACACTCTAACCACGTTGAAATCGTGAGAGGAGGTCCAACGACCCGCCCAGTGCGTCTACAACGCAACCTGAGATAAAACCCACCCAAGCCCGCGCATTAGGCGTCCTGAGATAAATTCCATACACGCTGAAATCGTGTAAGGAACGGGACACTCTAAACACGCTGAAATCGTTGGAGGAGGTCCAACACAACCCGCCCAGCGCGTCTACAACGCAACCTGAGATAAAACTCACCCAGGGCCGCGCATCACACGTCCTGAGATAAATTCCAAACACGCTAAAATCGCGTAAGGAACGGGACACTCTAACCATGCTGAAATCGTGAGAGGAGATCCAACAACCCGCCCAACGTGTCTACAATGCAACCTGAGATAAAACCCGCCCAGGCCCGCGTATCAGGCGTCCTGAGATAAATTCCAAACATGCTGAAATCGCGTAAGGAATGGGACACTCTAACCACGCTGAAATCATGAGAAGAGGTCCGAAACAAACTATCAGATGCGTGCTCGGCGCAACATGAGAAACTCTCGGAGGACAACGATCCTAAATGTAGCTCGACGTAAAGGATAAATGATACAAGATAACAGAAGATACAAATAAACGCAATAAGTGTGATGATATAGTACATGTTACAAGCAACGTAGAACATGATGTTTAGGGAATGCAATAAACAGACAAAGCGGCACTTTAGAAAGCACCTCATGGAGTGAGTGGCGGTAAACGGGAATCTCTTCTTGTATTCTTCGAATACTTACCTTCAACTCATAGTATAAAGGTTCTAAAATGCTGACAAGGAGCAACATCTGCGTGTAGAAACCACACATGTCGTTTTTCATCCTGATCATATTTATTACTTTCCCTAGGAACTCATTGCAAACAAAGCCAAGATGCCTCCGGCAGGGAATGGTACTTAGGAAGAGCACATCTGATTGCCATTCTGGCTTTAAAACAATTAACACAGTATTCTGTTCACTCTGAACACACAGCTCATACAGCACACTGCTCATTCTGAACACAGCCTGTAACACTATACTCTGTTTCTTTTGAACATACAACTCATAACACAGTATTCTGGTCAATTTGAACACACGGCTCGTAACAGCACACTGCTCACTCTGAACACATAGCTCATAACACAGTACTCGGTTTATTCGGTACACAGCTAATTCTGAACATATGGGATGTAGTGACAGAACTTGCAGATGTTGAAACAAGCTCAGGCGCTCCCAAATTTCCCTCTTTGCTTTTGCTTTGCAGCCCGGAACTTTCATAGCTTCAGATGGGTCCTGGTTTTTACTGTTCTCATATGACCTGGGTTGAACCCTGAGGTTTTATGAAAGAACAAATTTTGTTTTACACAAATGTGGAGAATGGCACGGCACTCTAAGCACAAAACGATTTTTTGAAAGTGAGATGAGAAAAGGGTTCTCAACTGGGTATTGAGCTTACAACTGACCATAGCTAAAACGATTCAACAACGGAAAACAAAAGGTAGAACAACCTAAACACAACTCAACAAAAGGAAAACAAGGTAAAACAACCCAAACACATCTATTGACACTCAAACGACTCAAAACAAGAATCGAAACAAACAAAAATACACAAACACAACACTCAGCTGTGTTATAAAGGCAAGAGACCTCTTGGTGCATGAGGAGCCAGTTTCTCCGGGTATTGTTTCCCACCCTTTCTCACTTGTGATTCTCACATCAGTTGGCCCTCAAGCTCTGTTTTTCTGAAAAAGCCCTTTTCCTCACTTTTTCTCTCAGCGCACATCTCTCTATTCATCAATCTCTCATTTTTTATCCCTCCCCTAGGTAGTTGATGGATAAGCAGGAAGTTGTGGGCTCTTGCCCCTAGTATTCTACCATATTCTTGTTCTTGTTCACAACAGTGAACTTCTCCCACAGAGTGGTTGCACTACAACTAGGTGTGTAGCAAAACTGAAGCTTACATCGGTTGACGATGCTCTGCTGGGGAGTTTGGATGTGATCAGATCTATCCGGATGAGGGAGTGGAATACCTTGCTCCATTCCAGTTTGTGCTTCGCACTTGACGTGATACCTCGCTCCTCGGAGGATATGAGAGCTTTCAGTCCTTTTACGATTAGCTTCAGTGGTATCCTTTTTCGACAGGTATGAGTGTCCTTCTTGGTGAGTATGTTGGCAATGGGGAAAAGACAGAAAACCTGGCTCAACTGTGCCCCTAGTTCATTATTTTGACCATTTTTTGTTTTTGGCTTTCTACGAAAACAATTTTGACCAAAATGAGAGTTAGATTAACATGCTTATTCGATTTTCTAATTTGAAATCATGAAAGTCAGGTTATGAGCACTGAAAAATTTCCTTTTTTGGGTCCAAGAAATGGTCCAGTTTTGGAAAAATGGAGTAATTTTTGAGAAAATTAGTCAACTTCATTAAAAATTCTCGAAACTACTTTTACAAATGGCCACTACTCAATGAGCGCATAATTTACTCTTGAGATGCACAACCTCAGATCCAAAATAATGAAAAATTGCCCCTTGTCTGAACGGCACTGCATGGCAACTGAAAGTTGTCCCTAGTCTGAATAGCACCGCAGCACTGCACGGCAATGGAAAGTTGCCCCTAGTTTGAATAGCGCCGCAGCACATGGCAACCAATCCTCACAGTGACAATTACAACCAAATTCTCGGTTACAGAGAAGACAAAGACCAGAACCGTCACATGGGCACAGTCGAATTTGAAGTGTTTTACAGCTGGACTTCAGAATGAAGTTGCCTACGTATCCCAAAATGGGAATCAAGCCTTGCGTAGTTCCGGGGTTAAGGTACACTCGGGTATTAACCTCTCCTTTTGCGCTCTAACTTTTGCCAAGGCCGCCCTTTCTGGGTTTTCAACCTTGCGAACTTTGTTGTTATTTCTTTTCAATTCTTTTCATTTTTTTTCTTCTTTTTTCTTTTTCATCTTTTCCTTTCATTTTCTTCATTTTTCTTCTTTTTCTTTTTTTTATTCTTTGCATTTTTATTTTTCTTTGTTCTTTTTGTTCTTTTTCTTGCTCTAACTTTTGCCTGGGTCGCCCTTCCGGGTTTTCGGCCCAGCGAGCCTCTCAAGGGTAAAAGTTTAGCTTTGTCCATGTTGAATGGTTTGAGATCTCGGAGCCATTTGAATCCAAGAGAATGGTTGCTGTTCGCTGATGATGTAGAAGTCCATCCAATGGAGGGCGAATTTGCCCCTAGTGTTGTGGATAGAAATTTGGTTGTCCGTTAGTAATACTTTCTTCTTTCGCCCTTCTGGGATTTTGCATTCTTGCCAGTCTTCCCTGGTTTACAGAAAAGACTCATCTTTGACTCTTCGAGCGGATCTGACATTTTTGCCCCTAGTTCAAGGGCTACTTTTGATCTAGCTTCGCAAGCTTCCTTTGATCACATATGATATTCTCACCCCTAGTTCATGGGCTGCTTCCGATTCGGCCACACGGGCCTTACATTGTGGTTGATCGTTGAACATTCTGAATTAAGGTTCAAGGTTTGGAAGCAAAGGGGTTGAGTCTCGAGGCTGAGAGCGATCCTAAGCTACACAATCTCAAGAGTGATTCCACACAGGTCTTCATAGAACCACGCAAAACATTTTTTGAAATTTTTTAAGAAAGCGACTAATCGCTCGCGCTGAAGACAGTGTGGAACCAATCTGGATCAAGCTAGGGTCCTTCTCAGTACTCACGTTAACAAACATGATCTCATTCA
>NW_021027212.1:444067-534044 GCF_004153795.1 Camellia sinensis | reverse complement strand
ACGAAATGGGTTCCGGGAAACTTGTTCGTGAGAAGATCATAATCGATACAGATCCTGGTATTGGTATGTTCTCTCTCTCTCTCTCTCTCTTTCTCTCTGTTTTCACCACTGCATAATTGTTTTCCCATTTTATTCCTTAGCTACCTTTTTCAGTGTTGAGTCAATTGGGCTTCACATCATCTCTTTCAATTCTCTCTCCCATATACCCTTTTGATATGTTGTCCCCTACTTGCAAAAATAGATAAACAGTTCAATGTGGTAGGATTTGTGTGTGTGTGTGTAATATAAGTGGTTTAAGTAATAAATTGATAGTTGATTTTAAATGGAAAAATTTTTTAACAGAGCATTCTATGTCAGTGGAATTCTTATATATTTCCAGTTTTTTAACTGCTTATATTATTGGGCACGAGATTTTATTTACTGAATGATTATTTTTTAACAAGAATCGATCATAAGTATTTGCATATGTGGTTGTGACAAAAATTAATCATAAACATATTATTTGACAAAAAAAAAAAAAAAGAAAAAGAAAAAGAAGTGTCCACTAGCTCAGTTGGGATATGTGGTGGGTGCTGTCACTGCACTTGTGCCGTGACACCTCATGGGATTCGTCCCGAACTTGTTTTGATAATCTCAACCGCTTATAATAGGGTTCGTCAAACATCTTATCCATAAAAAAATTAAAAAAAATAAAAATAAAAATAAAAGAGAGATTAATCGAATATGTGTACCCTCATGATTAGACTTTAATTTTTTTTTTGTTGATAAATGAAATTTTATTACCACAACATCAAGAAGATGCCAAAAGAATACAAAACCAAGGCCCGCAAAACGGGAGCCTAACCAACTACATTATCAACAAAATCTAAGAGAGCAAATAAATCTGGATTCACCTTTTTTGACACCCAGCTGTACAAAACACCCAAAAATCAAGCCTCTAACCGTGCAATGGATTGAGCACTATCCTGAAAAATACGTCGATTTCACTCACCAACCACATCAAACACAAAGGCACAATCGCCAAACCCTTCTGCCGCTGCTTCCCAACTCAACCACCCCCTAACACCACAACACATCCATGACCCGCCTAGGTTGAACCCCGACCACACCAAACAAAGAGAAAACAAGCACCCGCAAGCGAGAAGCAAACGGGCAACGGAGCAGCAAATGGTTCACTGTTTCCGCATTAGATTTTAATTGTTCTCCAAAAGATATGTCCAATTAACCTAATTTTTTTCATGAATGATTTATTCAATGAACCCTATTATATGAATGTTTTGGATCATCGAAATAGGATCGAGACATGTTCCCATGAGCTTCACAACATGGTGTTGTGCCTATAAAGACACAATACCATCCTCAGATTCCATGTGAGACCCACCTTCATGTGCAAGCTTCTATGTATTCTATATATAGATTTTCTATGTGAAAAGTATTTCTCTTTTGTAAATTCGTGTTTGCCTAATATTGATATATTCTTAATTAGCATTTAATGCTAGCATTTAATTATTTTTGTTAATTAGCTCAACTGAGTGGCAGTTATACCAACAAATTAATGGGTCATTGCATCAAATCAAATTCATTAATGAGTGGCAGTTATACCAACAAGTTCATTCGGAAAATACTATAGACCCAAATAAATTATCAAATTTTTTATCAAATCTCTCATATTGGTGTGAAATCCACACAAATCACATATGTGTAGGTCTTACACTCATGTAAGAGGTTTGACAAAAAATTTAATAATTTACTTAGAATTCCTAGCATAACTCAATTCACTACTTTGGTTCCAAAAATGTGAACTTGATTGATATTATGCGTTTACACTGATTAGAAAAACCACCACCCAAATGCATTATAAATAGGGTGTGTTCCTCAACATTGTAGTCCCAAGAAACATATCAAAACCAAGTCTTGTTCTTAAAGCTTTAAAAAAAAAAAAAGACTAGATATGGTGATGAAGAAGACGATGGGTAGGTCAGTGTGTGCGGTAGAGTTGGTGATGGTAATTTTGGCATTGATTGCAAGTTCTATGACTGTGAATGCAACAATTACTTGCCAAGATGCGATAATGAAATTACTTCCATGCGAACAATACCTGTTGGGCAACGGCGGCATCACTGTGCCGTGCTGTCCGGGAGCTCAAAACTTGAACCAGATGGCTAATTCTACAGCAGATCGCCAGGCTGTTTGTGCGTGTTTTAAGCGAGTTGGACCCTCTTTAGGGGTTAACGTTGATAGAGCTAAGCAACTTCCCAATCTTTGCAAAATTGATCTTCGCGGAATAACCATTGACTTTACTATTGATTGCAGTACAATTTCGTAGGTAACACATCTTACTCACTCTATGTCTCTGTCACTAAACTACTGTGATTTCAGCAAATTAATAACGGCTTCAACACGGTGATAGCCATAGCAGCTTACTTTTTATCCTATATAGCAAATTTTTTTTTTTTTTGGTCAATTTGAATTTGAATACATTTGCACATGTCAGTTGAAACTCTCAAAATGGCTAATATTGTGTAGATGTTTGTTTGTCCTCATGAGTTGTGAAAGATTTTTTGAATGATATATATATATATATATATATTTGTTTCCTTTCATTTATTTTGCTGTTCCTATGTAGAGCTTAATGGATGGAATCATCAAATTTGTGAGGAAGGATGCATATGACGAGGACAAACCTTGGCCAGCGACAATAAAGGCAATTTAAAATTTCTATGTATGGAAAATTATAATATGAATAAATTGTCATCTCTTTCTGGAGATTTTCCTGCAACATTTCACATATGCATATCCACACCAAATCGTTTAAAAAAAAAAAAAAACTGTTCCGATGAAGACTAAAGAAATTGTGGTACCCTTGTGCAGATGAAAAACTTGTCTACAGATTAGTTGATACAACATACTTTCCATGCCGGATTTGAAAAATCTTGGTTCGGAATATACAGATTGGAATGCTTGCAGTTTGGATAAACATCGATTTACTATAATTAGACCAAACTTGATTTCGAAGGAAATATTGTTTAGCTTTTAAACTAAAACAAAATTTGACGGCATTAGCTTTCCACATGCTCATCAAGCTTGAATCTATGAAGAAGTTTTCCCTGTACACAAGTGTACTACGTTTTCTTCAAATGTTTTGATTGCATTATGTTTTTTTTATTTAATTATTATTATTTAGTCTCTGTAAACAAATTGGCATTGATATGCACGGGTGCAAATATTGCAAGGTAAAATGGAAAATGTAAGAAAGGAATCTCATGAAAGGGAAATTCTATGGCGTGCATCCCTACACTAATTTAAGGGTGCATACCATATGCATATTATCACAAAAATATATAATTTTTTTTAAAAAAAATAAAATTTAGTAACATTAATAAGAAAATACGTAATATTGTCACAAATTGATATAACAAAATATTCAAAATTTTGTGGTTGATATTATAAAAGTTTGTGGTTTGGTTATGACATTTTTTGTCGCTCCAATTTATAGATATTTTTTGTTACGTCAATTTATAGTGAGATTATGCATTTTGTGATTGATATTATAAAATTTTGCAATAAAATCACACATTTTATAACAAGGTGCATATGATATGTATTTCTCCTCATGAAAACATGACAAATTAAATCATATCATAATTATCTCAACAGTCCAATACATGTAGAGATTTCAAACTGGCCTAAGTGATGTCTTTGTTGCTGGTAGCTAAGATTTGTCCTCTTAAGGCATCCATCCTTGGTCAAAAAATTCACGAAGCCATTCATTACTTTGCGTAGGAAGAAAAAAAAAAAAGAAAAAGGGCAAAATCTTTAAACTTGAGTGGAGCATGGTCCTAAAAGGTACATGTAATAATAATTAATGTATTCAAATGTAAAATCAGTGACTAACAATATGGGAGGCAAGAAGTATGCCATTTTTTTTTTTTTTTTTGATAACCTAGTACCCGGGCTAGCACCCTTTCGGAGTGACGCACTTCGACTAATCTCGGAAATAAGTAGCTTGGGGAAGCCGTGTACCCTTTTCAAACTACTGCGAGAAGTGCACCCCTCTTATGGGAATAGAACATGAGACGTGCGTCTAACCCACACATCCCAGACCCAGACCCCAAGTGGTTTACCCACTAGGCTGCACCCCGCCCCCCTAAGTATGCTATACTGTTATCACCATGCAATATTTATTTGTTGAAATCACAATAGTAAATAGTTAACATAGAGTAGAGTGGGATGTGTTACGTATTTAAAGATGCTGCAATCTAATAGTAAAGTCAATGGGTATTTGGTGAATATCAATTTTGCATAGACTGGGAAGTTGTTGAGCTCTATCAACTTTAACCCCTAAAGGCGGTCCAATTTACTTGAAATACATACACAACCTTGAGCTGCTTGACAGCACGACAGTAATGACCTGGATTTTTTTTTTTAATCATTACATAAATTAATGGATAAATTATATTTTCCTTCTGTGAGATTTCTGACAATTATAAAGATTTTTCATATGGTTTCAATAATTATACTAACCTCTCTTACCTTTAAAATTATTATCAAGATTCCCACACTGTTACGCTATTTAACGGAATTTGTTGATGTCATACTGATGTCATACCAAAAATGACGAAATTGTCCATTAATTACTTTATCTATTTGTAAATAATAAATAAAAAACTAATTCGTATCATACCTTGTTGACACAACCTCGTGGGTAAATCACGTGCTTCCAAAATCTGATCAGTCAACAACCTCAGCAGTGGAGTGATACTACAAAATGAGTATCACCCACACAAGTCACAGTGCAAAATGGCTTGATCGTTGTTTTTTGGGGAGAGAGTCAGAGAGAGAGTATGGGAAAAAAATGGTTATGGGTAAAAACCACATAACGTATATTTGATATACGTATATCTTTAGATTAACCATATAATCTGATATATAACCAATATCTATCTATTCATCTATCCATATCTATTGATATGATAGATATAGATATCCTGAATAGTTATCCAAATAAGTTTTAAATTCAAATTCAAACTTACATGGATAAGGTTCAAAAGGTTCAGGTTCAAAAGGTTATAAGGGTCATGCCACATGGGCGCCCAATTTCTAACATCTCCCACTTGGACATGAGTTGGCATGACACTGCCACATCTCTATCTCAATCTCCCCAAAAAATAAACAATCTCATACTAGCCACTGCACCGTGCGACTGCTGAGAACACTTGCTTGTGGGAGCTCTATACTAGAAACTCAAAATGAGCCAGCATAGAGACGTCAACCCAAAAAGAACAGAAATAGTGTCTCATATACCCCAGACCCATCTAATTACACCGGTCCAAAAAACATCTCTAATCCCTCAAAAGAGCATGTTTGACCCTCTCAATTCTTGCATATATTCACACTCAATCTGCTTCTAATACAGAGCGATGCTAGTTGCCGGCAGTGAATATACAACAGTGGTGTAATACTAGATGATCTTCCCTTTGCCCTCATGCCATTTAGTTTAGGATTGACCGTTTTCCCAGTGATGTCCCTTAAGGCCGAATCATACATGACCGCAGGCAACATACCAAAGTAGCAAAACATCAACCCCTTATCTTATGACATAGTCAAAAGTCACAAAAGGGTACATAAATGAAAGTCATATCAATAATGACACGTAAGACTCACACGGTGAGGAAACATAGATCCATTCTCTCACCTCATTACTCAGTCGCCAAGCACATATAGTATGAATATATGTTACAGTGGAGTAACTCTTCCAAAAGAGTGACGTCATCCTCGATACACCGTACAGATATAAGTCTAGTCGCTTTCTAGCGCCTAACCCGAATTCTCTATTTGCTCGCCTTCTAGGCGCCAAATGAGATCTCGCATCTCGCTAATCATAACAGGCACAACATGGAAAGTGGGTACTAACATCCATGTTTGGTCCTTAACACGACCTCATCTTGGTTGTAACCAAGGCGATATAAAATTATACTATTTTCGTTTTTAATTATAAAATGCATACGGTATACATCCTTTAAAAAATATGTACCATAATGTTTACCCATATTTTATAGGACATGGATAGTTAAGTAGGTAATTACAGAATCAAATAATCTGCTAATCATTATGACACAAACCATAATAGTGTCAACATCCCATCATCTCAAAATAAGTGATCGATTTAAAAAAAAAAAAA
Source organism: Camellia sinensis (assembly GCF_004153795.1). Taxonomy (NCBI): domain Eukaryota; kingdom Viridiplantae; phylum Streptophyta; class Magnoliopsida; order Ericales; family Theaceae; genus Camellia; species Camellia sinensis. Next base: position 527,863 of record NW_021027212.1, on the reverse strand, counting down.
ATTGACCACAGCTTGCGCAATTATAGATTTCAAACATAAGCCTTATTAGCACCTCTTGCGATAAGTATATACAACGGAATCCACTATGTGCACCTCACATGAAGTGATTCAAGATCACTACCTCTTGCGCAATAACCTCTCTAAAGATATTTTGGTAACCAATTTGCGTTCATTCTTAATGCGCCCAACTAGCGCAGATGCGCCCAACTAGTGCATTGAATCTTACAAGGAACAAATTAATATACTACTAGTAAAGCATTTTATCCACAGTCTAATGAGCAAGGTCAATGTCTAAACAACTCAGTTAACCATTTACCAAAGATAACACTTATCATGCCAAATACGCCCACAAAGCGTACTTTAGGTCCCACAACAAAGAAAAGATCAAGGAATATAGGTTATCTGTTTCTCCCAAAGACAATCCGAGGATTCACTCAATAGCTAAGCTCTGTCTTTTACCGATAGGTAAGTCAATGGTTTGCAATTTGGCATCTAGAATGTTCTAGGATATTCCTTATGTAAAGTCATCGAAGACAAAACATGAATTTCTCCAAAGCAATCCCTAAGGATCGTACATCTAAGCATATAAATTACATCACCCATGTCCATCATATCTAAAATAGAGGACTGCCCACCCTAGTGGCAACAACCTTATAAATTCCTGGCTCATAATGACTAAGCAAGGAAAAACTTCTTTTGGACCATTGATCATGCCTCAGTGGTCTTCATCGATCATGTTGGCCTATCATGGCTTGACAAAATCTAAGAAACACTATTTGGATAACTGTTTTAGGCTTAAAAGATTTATTGGAACTAGCAACCTTTTTGCGCTCCTAACTTTTCACCATAAAAGTAGTGAAGGGTAAAATCCTTACGGATCTACTTATCCAATTCTCTAACGAGAATGTTGGGTCACAATGTCCACAAATCAATGTTCCGAACTTATGTCAATCATAGCCTAAGTCAAAATAACCTCACTCCCCAGGAGGAAGTCTTCTCATGGTCTACACTTTCCTCAATGGTGCGACCTTTCGGTATCTAGCGAGCCTTATGCCTCAACAATGGCTATCCAAGTTACGCATAACTTTATAACAGTTTTGCATCATAATGGAAAGTCAACCAAATTATAAAAATAGTTAATCCTCAAAGACTTTGTCTTAAACTGTGCAACATTGATCCACTTTCTAAAAATAGGGGACTAGAGCTTTAGGCATTCTCCTAGGCTCTTTATCATCTTGCGGAGCAATCATGAATGTTTCCCTCTTAATCACCCAGTGATGACGTGGAAAATTTTTCACATTCGCTACCACGCAACTAAGAATGTAGAGTATTCTTCTTTAATGGAGTAATCCATTAGTAGGAACATTGCTCCCACTGTCCCTAGGATATTGGAAATTTATTTCCATTCTCAACTAGGCTACATAGAGCGCTATGCTTAGAATTCTCTATCTTATAAAGTTCCAAAAACTCTATTCACGTCACCTTTACTAATAAAACTTTATGTGACTTAGTAACACTACCACAAAGCTGCTTACCTATATGCACACGACCCGGAGGGTTTGCATGACCACATACAATAATGCGCCACACGACCCTTTGTGTTTACAAGACAACATACAATAATGCGCTATAGAACCCTAGGTCTTAACTTCGCAATCTTATGAGAAGTAAAATAAAGATAAGCTACTTAACGGTTACAGATCGCCCATAGATGGCTCTCTGCTAACCTATTACTCAAAATGGAGTGTAAAATCTGATATGGAGGGCACTTAGTTAGGGATATGGGCAACAAACTAGTGCAATTTCCAATTGGGAAACATTTTGCGCCATTATCCACCTAACATTAACAATATTTAATTCTTTATCTCTACTACACTATTGTGTTGTTGAGTAATAAGAATAATCAAATTTCTAAGCATCCATCTCTCTTCACAGAGTTTTCTAAAAAAAACTCAAATAGATACTCGCCACCTTGGTCAAAACTAAAAGCATGAAAGCTGTTATCTAATTGATCTCAACCTCATATGTGCAATGTCAAAAATCATCTCAAAACTTTTGACTTATGGGAGATCAAATAGTCTTGACTCAGATTTGTATCGTAATCTATAAATGTGTCGAGATTGAGGCTTAGCTATCATACCCTTACACATATCTAGTCACAAATATCATAGTGGACTAAATGCGCCAAAACAAATGACCTTCTACGGCTTTCCTACTTACTTGTGCGCACCCATTGCGAACAAAGTTGCACATTCACATGAGAGCAGGATGTCATAAGCGAGTGGGCCCGAGAAGGCCTACTCAAACCATCGTGTCATCATCTCATTAATGTGATTAAGTATAATAAGCCACCGGTTCATGACCAATGTCATAAACTAATTCCAATCATCTTAATGTGTGAGTTCTCGAAGACAAGTTTTAAAGGTTTAGGCCCAACTAGGTAATGACTCACGACTAATTCATATTCACTAGATCATAAAAGGATGTCATGGAGATATCAAGTGCGCCTAAGTCGCAAATTTAACTAGTAAGTGCTATTCCCCTGCACCTTCAAGTCAATTTTATTCTCCATACACTTTACTGCATCTAGTTGAAAGATGACGATACTCCTCTTGCCATATCTATTTCCCACTTCATAGTTACTTGCAATTAATTCTACTATCCACAAGAAGGAGAGAATAAGCTATCAACTATGACAGCTCCAAAGTAACTTAAGCGCGAATTAGGCTAAATAGTCTAATTCAACACAATGCTCTCACAAGCGATGCGTCAAATTCTTAGAGTCATAACAACCTTGTTGGCCTTGACCTTTTCATCACTATGCCGCAACGTTTGCGCTTAGTGCTAAACGTTATTCAAAAACGTTGGCCTAGCTAAGGAATCATACAAAGAAGCCCCTCCTCATGTCTCACACTCAAGTGTGGAAACAGTAAGTGTCCAGACTTAGACAAGTTGGCAATGCTAATAGATTTTGCAGCTTCTAAGCGCTAATCTTTTCACTTAGTGTTAATAGATTTTGCAGCCACTAAGCGCTAATCTTTTCACTTCACATGATATTTCAACGCACACTATTATAGTGCATGGAATTTTTGCTCCATCCACTCCCAATAATTGGGTAGAGAGCAAAACACTGCTCATACTGGCTACTCGTCTTACACTTAATGACTAATTTATTTAAGCTCGCATTTCTTGGATGACGTGACTCTTGAATGTTACTGTAGACACCCCATTTTTGATCGTCCTCAAGACTTGGACGTCACTGCTTGAACACTCGGTGATCATCCATGTTTGTGTTCGTCTTGAGTTCCCGGAGGTCTCGGCTACGTGCCTTGCCTCAAGATCTCTCGACTCGACTGTTTTGTGTCTGGTTTTGCACCAAACAGTTGTGCTTTGCCTTGGAGGGGCAAGGAATGGCTTGTGGGCCATCCTTACACTCCACCGGCCATGGCTTGAGGCCACCGGCTGTGTTTTGTGGGCCATCCTTACACTCCACTGGCCATGGCTTGAGGCCACCGGCTGTGTTTTGTTGCCACTGGCCAAATGTTTGGCCGGCCGGCACTATAGATGGCCGGCCGGCTATCTTTTTTGGTCAATTGCATTTTGGGCCGGCCGACTACTATGCATCTACTTTTGCAGATATTTTCATGCAGCTGGCATGCACTTGGCTCCCCTCCACACACGTGTATGGAGGGATTTCCCTCTTAGCTAGCTTGTCTTGTAAGCTTACAAGATTGAAGCTCTATAAGAGGAGGCCTTCTCTCCCTCTTTTAGGGTTAGACAACTTAGACAACATTTTCAGAGGGTTTTGAGTTTTAGGGTTAGGGTTCATATATCCTCCATCTCTATATCTCTCTCTCACTTGTGTTTTGTGTGTGTTTTGTCTTAGTTTTGTACACAAACACCCACCATCACACCTTTTCTTGGAGCTGCGGCCCTTGAGGGTTGTTTTTGGAGTTGTGGAGCTAGTTTGAACTTGAAGAACCAGCTGGTTCACCATTGGTGAAGAAGGTCTACAAGGGTAAGAAACTTGTCCCTTTTTTCCCCATTTTTGCATAGCTTATTTACCTATCTTGCATCCGTTTTTGAGCTTAGTGTATAACATATAAAAGTTGTGTTTTTACCTGCTCTAAATAGTTTGCTAAGAGTGTTTTAAGCTTTGGGGTTGTTTGACCCCTCTTAAGCCTTGAAAGGCTCCATTTTGTGCCATTTCAGTTGAGCTCCGGGACCATTGTATTTGGGCCTCCTCACCACTAAAATCTTGAGGGATTTCAGAGGTGAGGATGGTTCCTTGAGGTCCTAGGAAGGAAAGGGCCACCCCCTCTCCTTGTTGTCCTTGAAAAGGGTCATTTTAGCCTCTTGAGAGAGCATATTGTTTAGGTTTATGTTGGCCATGCCTTAGCTGATTTTCATGCTTATTATGTCATAATATGCCTTTGTTTTTAGTTGGTTTTGATACACCATGCTTGCTTAGCATACATGCCTTGTAATGCCATGTTTAGGTCTTAACATGCTTTAGGTTTTGATCCTTGTTCTAGCATGATTTTGGCCAAGCTTTGTGAAGCTTTTGTGTTTGTTTTAGCATGCTTAAGCTCTGTTTTTGGTTGTTTTGGTCGACCATCACATGCTTAGTAGAGCCACCTTGCATTTTGGCTTGTTAGCCTTGGGTGTGTGAGTGTGTAGCATGCATTACTTGCAGTGTTTCAGTGGTTTGGAACCACTTACCATGTTATTTCAGTCCTTATAATATGCTTGCATGCTTGCATTTAATGCTCCTTTGATGCTTTAATAGGTTGTGTTGTATGCTCCATGTTTAAGCATTCGTGCATGCCTCAATGTGTAGATCATTTAGACGCCATCTAGGTGGTTTTTAGGACTTGCCTTAACATGATTTAGGACTGTTTTGATCTATTTTAGTCATTTGCTTCAAGTGTCATATGATCATGCTTTAGGTCCTTGGACCAATTACATGCTTTGATTAGTTGTTTAGCACCTCTTTTCTATGCAATTTCAAAGCTTAAGGTGCATGCCATTTGTCCATGATTGCATCCTCTTAAGTGTGCTTGAGAGTTACTTTTTGATGTTTAAAGTTTTAAGCCATGTTTGCATGCATGCTTATATATGTAGATACTTGGCTCATGACACATTGTTGCACACTTTTGTGTTGTTGCATTTGGCATGCTTTGTATCTAACATGTTGTCCATATTGCACCTTGCATGTGTGCATGTTGTTGTTACACTTTGCATGCTTGGTTAGTTGCATCTTTGCATTACTTGCTTGCATGCCCATATTGCACACTTAGGCTCACATGCTTAGGATTGCATTGCATTTGCATTGGCATGCATGCTTCACCTCTTCATCAAGCCATGATAGAGGTTGAAAGCCCCCTAGTTTGTTTATGTGCATTGCATTTTATTTGAAATCGAAATGCACACTTGATTCTTTGGGCCATCATGCATGGAAACGCGTGATTGGTGGTCCGAGAATCGAGAATCATATCCCTTTGAGTCATGAATATGATAAGGGGTGTGATTGGTGCATACTTTGCTTGAAATGCATTGCCATGCTACGTTTTGCCCTTTGCTGCTGTCAGCTGCAGATTTCAGCAAGAAGAATTGGCCGACCGGCAGTGTTGGGTGCCGACCGGCAAAACATGTTTGGCCGAGAGTTCAACAAATGGCCGATGACCATCCGGACATAGCCGGTGGTATTCCCACTTGGTCGGTGGTGCTCCACAGCACTCAGAGAAGCAACCTTGGGAGTTGTGCAATTTTTAGAGAAGCAGAACAGTCAAAGCAGAGGCAGCTTGTGCATGGCAGTGACTTTCCGAGCGGAGCCGAGCGCGCATTGCATTGGGCCCTCTTCCCGAGGCTGTTTACTACTTTCATTAGATTAGTTAATTTGTTAAGTAATTAATTGGTCTGTAATATTTTATTAGCTTGTAGGTTAATTAACTTGTATTATTCTTTTGATCCCTCTGAGCGAGGGCAAATTTGTAATAAGTGTGGGTGCGTGTGTGCATGTCTTCCAACCCCCACTTCTTTCTCCCTTTTACTTACCTGCTTTTGATGGTTAGTATTAGGACATGTTTACTTTAGCATACCTTATGCTATGCATGCGTGCATCATTCATTAGAATCTGAGCCAAAACAAAGTCCAATCCATTTGCTTGGCTTTTAGTATCCGAGCCAAAAAAAGGCAATAGCGACAAGGTGAAGAAACTGAATCTCAAGTATGTGGATAAGGCTATAGAATGGGATAGAAAGTGTATTCAATGGCACCCATATGCGATGGATATGAAGAATAAGTTGTTTTTCAAGTTTTATGGTGAGAAAGATAGTAGGTATTGATTGGTTTTGGTTTGGATGAAGATTTTGAGTCATTTGCTAGGTGTTAAAGGGTTTGAGCTAGTTAGAATTAATTGTATAGTGCAATATTTTCCACATCGCGTAGCAATGCAATTTGGAATGGATCAAGATCTTCCGGGTCTTGTTGCTTACGTGATAAAATTGTTTGGAACAATTGCATTAGGACTATTAGAGTGAAAAGTTGCATGTCCATCATTATTTTTTGAATTCGCTGTAACCACTCAATTCCTGTATTGGTTGGTGGGAAAAATCAAAAGTTAATCATGTTGTCAAAAAATAAGTAGAGAAAGCAAAAAGTATAACGGTTCGAAAAAGAGACAATGAAGCTGTCACAACCCAAACCTGCCTAGAAGATTTGCTCATGTACTTAAGTACTATACAACACTTTGCTTATTTCCAAATTAGGCAATCTAGTCTATACTTGTTTGCTGTGCGCATAACATAGTAATTCTAGGCTAATAAATGGAATAAGAACACATAACGTTTTCAAAAACGGATATCACGGTTAGTAGAGGCCGATCTTCGGATCGGGCGAGAGGGGGTGCTCATAGCTGACCTTCTCCAATTGTACCCAAGCTCCCGAGTCGAGGCAACTTTGGTGATGACGGACACGTGGCCTTAGGCATACGAGTCAGGGTTTCCTAAATTCCCCCAAAATAAAATATTTAGGTGGCGACTCTGTATCTGGAAAAGCAGTCCATGTTTGGCACTTCTTTTCAAAAATCTGTTTCTCAAAACAATTTGCCAGATTTGGACTCTTTGGTTCAGATTAAGAACCGTGACAATTTGAGAGTCCGAATTGTAGCGAGCCCAAAACGAACAGAACGGGGGACTCGTCCTCCCGGGGCGTTCGGGGACGTCTACAGTTACTTCATCCAATGATGTAACATTATTTACAAGCCAAATTACAAAGTCAATCCGCGCAGCTCAATAGTCAAGATCATATACAGATCTATTGAGGGCATACTAATTTCATAACTCCAAAACTCGCCAACCAAAACTACGTAGCGTGCCGCTAACCATAGCGCACACATTAGTTTTTATTATGCCAAACAAGGCAACAAAACCACTGCGACTTTGAGTTATGTTTCCTTACTTTGGCTCAATTAAGACTTGACCTAAAGTCTCCAAGACTTTTGTTCATCTAAAGAATGTGATTACATTGTTCACATTTGAACATCTTTACTAAGTCTAGGTCAACCAATTACCATAAGCTAAGTCAATTTAGAGAGAAATTCGCATTGGGATTAATTTGATTAGCATAATATAATTTTGCCGCAAAAATCTAAATTAAATAGTGACAATATTACACAAGTCGCAAGATTGAAAATCTGCTATGCTCGTAATCATCTCTTGCGCCACAGGTGACAATTATCCAAAATTCAATTTAATTTATGCGCAAAATATTGGTTTTCGGGAGTTAATCTACAGAGATTTCTCTCAACTGAACAACCTCCCACTAACTATGGCATGTTTAAAAGCATGATAAAAAATTATAATTCCATACAATAGCATCATAATGTAGATTCACAATCAATACATGCTATGTTACATTTAATAACAGAATTAAAATAAAAAATAATTAATCATGCTATTCTAATCACAACATATTACAAACCCTAAAAAAAATAATATGCTGTATTGAATATTCAAATTATGCCATAACAAAAACTGTATCACTTCTAAAATTTTCTAGAATTTTTCTGAAATTTTCTGGAATTCTAAATAACTAATAAACACACATTAAATTAGAAATAAAAAATTTCAGAATCTGATAAACTGAAAAAATTATTCCAGTAAATAAAAAAAATATTTCAGAAGTCTAATAAAAAATTCAACCCCAGAAAATAATTTATGCAATACCAGAAGCTTTTTAAAGCATAAATAATGAATTATAATCACAGGAAAAATACTTTTTATTTTCATAAAATTTTCAAAATTTTACAGAAGATAAAAAAATTAATTCTGAGTCTAACGGTACAAACCACGCTTAAAACAAAGCTATAACGAATTAATTATGACCATTTAACGCGATTTAGAATTAAAAACAAAACAAACAGAGCCTTAACTTCAGCAGCCAAGCCGGCGGAGGGAAAACGGCGCGGCTCAACGCGCGCGGCTCGGCGTGCGTGTGTGGCGCTGAGGGCGCGCGTGGGAAGCGCAGAATAGAGCGCGCGTGGAGGCGCGTGACAGCGTGTGGCACCCTCCCACGGCGTCAGGTGGTGCGTGAGGCCCACGCCCCGCCTTCTAGGGTGTTTTCTGGTTCGATTTTTGTACTGCCGGATTCCATTTTTCACATCAAAAACATTTATGGCATTAAAAATAACATTTAATGAACATAAAATTGAAGTGTATCACATTCGCAATCAATGAGAGTTGAAGTGCAAAAAAAATCATGCACTTCATCTTCCTCCTCCATTAATTTTCATGCATATAATATGTATGTATATTTGTATAAAATTATACACATATTTTATCGCATACAACTAAGCACGAAAATACCCATATTAGGCTCTGATACCAATGTAAATAATAAATAAAAAACTAATTCGTATCATACCTTATTGACACAACCTCGTGGGTAAATCACGTGCTTCCAAAATCTGATCAGTCAACGAACCTAGTAGTGGAGTGATACTACAAAATGAGTATCACCCACACAAGTCACAGTGCAAAATGGCTTGATCGTTGTTTTCTGGGAGAGAGTCAGAGAGAGAGAGTATGGGAAAAAAATGGTTATGGGTAAAAACCACATAATGTATATCTTTAGATTAACCATATAATCTGATATATAACCAATATCTATCTATCCATCTATCTATATCTATTGATATGATAGATATAGATATCCTGAATGGTTATCCAAATAAGTTTTGAATTCAAATTCAAACTTACATGGATAAGGTTCAAAAGGTTCTAAGAGTCATGCCACATGGGCACCTAATTTCTAACATTCAAATGAGAAATTTCACTCACTTCCCCTAAGTTTTGCATATATACTATTAAAAATTCATACATATTTTATCATTATTTAATAAAATTCTTAAATTTCATGCAATATTAAATAAAATCTTTAAATTGTTAAGCGATTATTAAATCATTTAATGCAAAAGAAACTTAATTTTTATTAATAAAATAATTGAAAATAAATAATATCTCTAAAATTAATGTTAGATAACATCCTAATAATTTAATATAAAACTTATTTCACAGAACATAAATAACTTGAAATTTATTATTTTAAGTAATGCATTTATTATTTGAATTTTTTTTAAAGTTATAATAAATATATTTTTTCCCGACATTTATATGTAAAAAATATTATTTTATTTTTTCTTCAATCATATATTATTCTCAAGTTTTAATTTTTATCTTTGAGTCATTAAATTTCTAATCGATGCATATTTAGAAAGCACAGGTTAATATTTGTTACATGATTAAAAAAAGTGAAAAAATAAAAATAGAAGTAAACAAAAATTTAATTACCTCACAATAAATTAAAATTAGTTAATATGGAATGAAACATTAAGAAATCATTTGACAATAATAAACAATTTATCATTTCTTACATCTAAAACTAAAATTAATCTTTACTTGAATGGAAAAATTATTTAAAAATAATAAAATACTCAATTAATTGGTTGTGTATGATACTTAAAATCGATTTCTTCATCTTTATTTATCTCATTTAAAATATTTTTATTAAATTAAATCTTAAAATTTATTTATCACCTTCATTAATGGTTGAATATTTACTTTATTTTTTGTTTATAAAAGTTCAAAAACTTGTTGTGGAAAATAGTAGAGTTAGGAAATTACATTTATATTTTAAAAAAAATTATGAAAAATAAATAATAATTTCATATATATTTAATAGGTAAATTTAATATATATTATATAAATATTATATTTTCTTTAGAAAGTGTTTTATTTTATTGTTTGTTTAAATTAGTATTAGAGTCTAATTTCTCAATCTTATTAATAAAATTATATGAGTATTAGATATTCAAAAGAAGTAAAATTAGATAATTCAAAATAATAACACTTCGCTATAAATAATAATACAACAAAATAAAGATGAGAAATTAATTTAATAAAAATAGTTTAAATGAGGAAAATAAAGATGAAGAAATATGTTTTAAGTATCATATAGTAAATTAATTGATTATTTTAAAATAATTTTTGTAACACCCCTAACTAAACACAATATACCCATCTCATTACAACCAATAAATAGCAATATATATGAATTGATAAGCTTTCATTAATTAGAGTTTGATATACAAATGTGACACATGCGATATACACATAAACAGTACATCCTGAATATACAATATGTGTTACAAGATAGTGAAAAGAAATAAAAGCTAAATAGATAATCATATACCCTAAAGGCTTGCATCTTTCCAAGCCAATGCTTGGGTACATCAAAAGTGAGTCTTAAGTTCAATACAGATAATGCCCTGGGCTTATACAAAATTAACTACAAAACAACAACACTAAGCCTTCAACTCCACAATCCCCCTGAGTTAAGTGGTGGAGGCATATCATCATTACCTGAAAATGGTTTTTCCCACGTAAGGTGAGCCAAAACCTAGTAAAAACACTACAACAGAATGTATAAATCTTAGCAAAAAACTATAAGGTTTTATACATATGCAATGCCAGTACCAAAATATTTATATCCTTTTTCAAAAGCTATGCTATGCCATGTTTATATCACAATTCTCGAGAAACCGTCAAAACGGCACCCATGTAAACGTAGCTTATGCAAGCGCTACTATTTCCATTTTACGAATATTTCGTCTGCGGGAACCGACGCCTATGTATACGTGCATTTTTTGAGACTTTCACTCTGGAAACATATGCCTACTTTATTTGGTGATACACACCTCTTTCTTACATTTACCCATTTTTCTCAAAATCATAAACATTTTCATTGTATTAAATGAGAAACAATGTTTAATGCACATGGGCGAGAAATTTGTTTTAATTCACCTAATTCTCATGCAATTTCTATAACACTCATAGCTATTCTCCACCGATAGCCCAAAACAGATATCTCTAAACAGCTAAAAAGATACACTTTTCCAAAATCTCAAGATGGGAGTAATAACACATATCTAACTCTACCATCATCATCAACATTACTTCAATTTCATAATTCTCAACATTAATTCCATTTTCTCTTTACAATCTCAAACATTTACATTTTAGGGCAAAGTCAATTTCTCTTTGAAAATCAATTTCAATGTAAGAAATACCTCATTTCAACATATATCAACTCTAATTTTATAACCATAACTATTTCCAAGAAACCATTTGAAAACCCCCCTTTTACATTTTGATTTCAAACCCTAGGTTTTACCAAAAACCCCTAAACCACTATAATCTTTTGAAATAGCAAATAACTAAGGTAAAACTCATACAAGAATGTGAAGAATCCTTACCTCAAGCTAGAAGACAAGTAAGAGCAAGGTTGAAACTTCAATGGAGTCAAAAATGACCTTTCCTCTAATCAATAAAAGCTCTAAGTGAGTTCTACCTTTTTAACAAAGGGACTAGGGTGTAGAGATCAATGGATGATAGTGTATTTGAGGGTTAAAGATAAGTTTTAGACAGAGAGAGTGAGAAATATTGGTATGTTTGGTAACGTTTACGTTTTCAGTTTATATTTACAAAAATTTTATAAACTGGTTTTTGTTTATTTTTTGTTTATTTTTAGAAAAACATAAACTACAAACGCGTTTGGTAATTGACAAGAATGTTTAAAAAATTTTAAATAATAAAAAAGATGAGAAATGGCAAGTGGCCAGCAGAAAACAGTGGTGAAAAGTGGTGACGGTGGGGTGGTGGATAAACTTGTGAGTGGGTAGTAGCAGGTGGGTGGTGTAGGTGGGTGGGTGTTCGGTGACGCGGGTGCGGTGTGGGTGGTAGCGAGAGTTATGTGTGGCGGGGTGGTGAAGGTGGTGGGCGGGTGGTGGTGGTGCGCATGTGCAGTTAAGCTTCGCGGGAGCGTGGTGGGGTAGTGCGGTGGGGTGGCATTATAGGTGGCGTAGTGGGACGCTCTTAGTGGAGTGTGATCCGGTGCGGGAATGGTGTGGTAGTCTCGGTGGTGGCGAATGATGGGTGGTGGGTGTAAGTGATGGGGCGGGATGCGGTGGCGTTGGTGATGGTAGTGTGGGTGGCAGTGTGAGTGTAGCGATGGGTTAGTGGTGTGGTGCGTGGTTAGGTCTCGATTATGATTCCGGCTATATAGTAGATGGCGCGAAGTGGTACCACAGTGCTTGGTGTGGCTGCACGCTACAAGGGTGCGGTGTGGTAGGTGTGGGTGGTGTGGGGTAGTGACGCTCAGTAGCGCCCCTTGGTGCGCGTGTGGCTCTTCGGTCTATTGCTTATGAGCGAAAAGCGCGTGCCCTTTAAGGTGGTTGCGTGCGATGGTGGTGGTGGTGGCAGACATGCGGTGGCGGGCTGACGCCGGTGTGGCAGTGGTGCGTGAGTGTTGGTGGCCAACTGGTGGTGAGTAGGTGGTGCAAGCTAGGTGTAGCGGGTGGTGGTGGCTGGCAGTGGATGGTAGTGGAGTGCGTGGGTGGTGGCAGGTGGAATGGTAGTAGTGGTGGGGATGGTATGTGTGGCGAGTGGGTAGTCGTTGGCGATGAGTGGGCACGTGGTCTGTAGTGGGTGGCAGGTAGGTGGTGGTGGGTGGCGATCGTGGCTGGGTCGGTGGTAGTAGGTGGTGGGGTCCGTGACGTGGTGGTGGTGGTGGAAATAGTGCGGGTGGTGGCTAGTGTTCAGGTGGTAAAAAAAAAAAAAACTGAAAACTCAAAATGGAAACACATTTTTTGTGCTTTCATTTTTTGGCCAAACTTATAAACTGAGACCACTGATTTATAAATCAAAAATTTTACCAAACAAGTTTTTATTTGAGTTTTTTAAATTTTTGTAAATATAAACAGAAAACTGAAAACGTAAGTGTTACCAAACAGCAGGTTTTGAAATGTTTAGAGAGAGATAAAAAAATGACTCAAAATAGGCTGTTTATGAACTGATATATGCACAGTTCGCTCGAGCACAAGATGTTCCGCTCGAGCGACCAGACATAATAAGTTTTACCGCTTGAGCGCAAGAAGCTTCGCTCGAGCACAAAATACAAACTCCCAGTAGTTTTGCAGACATAGGTTGTCACTCGTGCGCAAGAAGCTTTGCTTGAGTGAAGAATACAAGCTTCTAGTAGTTTTGCAGACCTGCAAAAGTACTTGAGGTTCACAAAGACCGCTCGAACACAAGAAGTGGCGCTTGAGCAAAGGAACAAAAATCTGGGTAACTAAAGTTTGAAAAACAAGCCACCAACTTGTTCCAAACGCCCTCAACACAACCCACTAGCCATGCTCAAGGAGAAATAGTGAGAAACAAGGCAAGAACAACTATAGAAGGAAAAGAAATCTGAATCGAAAGGTCAAATGAGTAGGGTCTAAACCAAAATCGCTATAATCTTCCCCCCTTTAGGAATTTTGTCGCCGAAATTTGACCAAACATTAAAACCAAGTTTAAACCAATTAACCCAATGATAGTAATTCAATTTCATCACCATGACTTATCCATCGGTCATTCATCCTAATTAACAAAATAAACTTATGCTCATTACTAAATATACAATTAACATTTCCAAAACATATGCAATGTTCATATTTCTTTAACATACAAAATTCTCAATACATGTTCAAACATCAATAAATAAGCCAGGATATTTCTCACGGACTTCCGCCTCATATTCCCAAGTGGCCTCCTCAACCCCGTGGTACCGCCACAACACTTTTACCAATAGAATCGTCTTGCCTCAGAAGACTTGGTCTCGAGTATCCAAGACTCTAACAGGTCTCTCATCGTACGAGGCATCCTCATCCACCTCTAACTCAATCCAATCCAACATGTGTGAAGGATCTGGCTCATACTTTCGGAGCATACAAATATGGAACACGTCATGTACCTCGAAAAACTGTAGCGGTAAGGCCAAACGATAAGCTACCTCCCCAATCTGCTTTAGGATCTCAAAAGGCCTAATAAACCTAGGAGACAACTTCTCACTCTTTCTAAACATCATCAAACCCCATCTAGGTGATATTTTTAAGAAGATGTGATCTCCTACCTCAAAGGACAGCGGTCTCCTCCTACGGTCGGCATAGCTCTTCTGACGACTCTAAGTCGTGATCAACCTCTTACGGATAAGTACGACTTTCTCCGTCGTTTCCAGGACTAACTCAGGACCCAACATAGGTGCATCACCCACCTCAGCCCAACATATAGGAGATCTACATGGTTGGCCATACAAGGCCTCAAACGGTGCCATGCCAATAATCGACTAGAAGCTATTGTTATAGGAAAACTCCACTAAGGGAAAATGCTTCTCCCACTACCCTTTAAAGTTGAGAACATAACCCCGAACATATCCTCTAAAATCTGAATGGTATACTCTGACTGACCGTCAGTTTGAGGATGATACGCGGTACTAAAAGTTAATCTCGTGCCCAAGGTATTTTGTAGGCTCTGCCATAACCGAGCCATAAAACCTGGATCTTTATTTGAAACGATAGTCATTGGGGCTCCATGAAGTCTCACTACGTCCCTAATATAAAGGTTGACAAGATAATCTGCCGAGTCACTCATGCACATAGGTACAAAGTGTACTGACTTGGTTAACTGGTCAACTACCACCCAAATCGCATCATTACCCTGTTGACTTCTCAAAAGACGCACAACGAAATCCATCATGATATGCTTTCATTTCCACTTGGCTATAGACATGGGTTGTAACAAACTTGTTGGCCTCTGATGTTAGGCCTTCACTTGTTGACAAATAAGGCACCTAGAAACGAATAAGGCAACATCTTTCTTCATGCCCCTCCACTAAAACTGGCGACTAAGGTCACGATACATCTTTGTGCCTCCTGGATGCACCGCAAGGCATGAGTGGTGAAACTCTCAGAGTACTTCCTCTCGACAAGACTTCGACATGAAGAGACGATCAAGGTATCTAACACTCGAGTCAGAATATAAAGCCTTTCTCTACTTTCCCACTAGAGATCTTTTCCCGGAGGATTTCTACCTCGAAATCACCCCACTGTGCTTCTACAACTCGACTCACAAGTGTAGGTTGAGCAACCATGGTAAACAAGTCGACTCAACGGACTCGCCAAGATGCTAGTCAAACTCACCAATAGCGCCCAACATCTCCCATTCCTGAATGGCAATACTAGTTACACTGCTAATGGATTTTCTACTCAAGGCATCTGCAACAATGTTGGCCTTCCCCGGATAATAATGTAACTCAAAGTCATAATCTTCCATAAACTCCATCCACCTCCTCTACCTCAGATTCAAGTATTTCTGTGTAAACAAATATTTCAGACTCTTGTGATCAAACAATACTTCAAACTTCTCACCATACAAATAATGTCTCCAAATCTTCAAGGCAAAGATCACTGCTGCTAACTCTAGGTCATGAGTATGGTAGTTCCTCTCATGTGTTTTCAACTACCACGAGCCATAGGCTATAACCTTTCCCTCTTGCATCAACACACAACCCAAACCTTCCCGAAATGTGTCACAATACACTAAATAGCCCAAACCCCTCTCCGGAATAATCAACACTGGAGCAGTGGTAAGTCTAACCTTAAGCTCTTGAAATGACTTCTCACAGTTCTCACTCAACACAAACTTAGTTCCTTTCCTCGTCAGTCTAGTCAATAGTGAAGCTAATCTAGAGAAATCTTTCACAAACCTATGGTAATACCTGGCCAACCCCAACATTCTTAGGTTATTCCCAATTTTGTACTGCTTCTATATTTGAAGAGGCTACAGTCACTCTATCCCCAGATACCACGTGGCCTAAGAATTTAACTTCTTTTAACTAGAATTCACACTTCCCGAACTTAGCATATAGTTTGTGGCTCTAAGAAACTCAAGCACCACTCGCAACTGTCCCTCATGCTCCTCCTTAGAGGGTGAGTAAATCAAGATGTCATCTACAAAGATGACTACAAAGCGGTCTAAAAACTCATGGAAGATTCGGTTTATCAAGTCCATAAACATGGTCGGTGCATTGGTTTATCCAAAAGGCATTACTAGGAACTTATAATGGTCATACCACGTACGGAATACCGTCTTCTGGATATTTTCCTCCCTTACCCTCAACTGGTGGTAACCCGATCTCAAATTAGAAAAGCAACAAGACCCTTTAAATTGGTCAAACAAATCATCTATGCATGGCATTGAGTATTTGTTCTTAACAGTTACCCGGTTCAACTTCTGGTAATCAATACAAAGTTGTAATGCACCATCTTTTTTCTTGAAAAAGAGAGCCGGTGCTCCCCAAGGCAAAGTACTAGGGCAAATAAAACCCTTATCTAACAATTCCTAGAGTTGAATCTTCAACTCACTCAACTCAGTGGGTACAAATCTATACGGTGCCATAGATATTGGTGCAGTGCCAGGCACTAAGTCAATAGAGAACTCAATCTCACGATGAAGTGGTAAACTGGTGAGATCCTCTGGAAAGACATCAGGGTATTCACAAACTATCCTTGGAAAATTAACTCGGGCTTCGTCACACTCACTACCCAAAAAATTTGCAAGAAGACAACTAAGCTCACTCCAACCACGCAGATCATAGACCGGTGACAAAACTCTATCAACCTGGTCTCCCAAGAAATAAAAACAATGACTGCTCAAGGTACATACAGTAACTCTCTAAAGGAAACAATCTATGATAGCCCGATACGATGACAACCAGTCCATACCCAATATAGCTTCAAAACTCGACATGTCAATCAACACAAATGCAAAAGGATGTCGGTGACCAGCGACCTATATGTCACAACCTCGACAACCCTGTTCCAAAATAATCTCACCACCAATAAGTGACTCTACACTAAGTAAAGATGCTAATTGAGCCAATTCTAACCCCAATGTCGATCCAAATGCAGACGAATAAATGAATGGGATGCACTCGTATCAATTAACATATTGGCAATAGAATTGCATAACAAGAAAGTACCTCTTACAATAGAAGGCGCTGGTACTAAATTTGGCGTCGTAATAGCATACACATGCCCTGAAGGTCTCTACTCCACTTGCTCCCTCATCAGAGCATAAGTTTGATGCACTGACTGAGTCGAAAAGGCTTTCTAATTAGCCCTCGAGGCTTGAGTTGATTGTACGGGTTGGTGGCTCTATGTCTACTTCGAACCAGACGCACCAGGTGTGCCACCCAACTGAGGGAAAAACTTCTTCAAGTGCCTTGCCTGCCCATATTGATAACTAGTGAGCGGCTGCTGTCTTCTCTGACTCTGGCTTTGAGAACGAGCCGCAGATGAAACAAACCATTGCCCTCCTTCCCTCTGTGGGCAAGTTAGAGACTTGTGGCCTAATTAGCCACACTTGAAACAAGTAAAATCATCCTGACCACCTTTTCCAGAACCCAAACTCGATACTGAAAAAGTGGACCTCGACTGAGCTTATTGGGACTGCTACGAGGTGGAACTTGTAACAACCACGACATATGATTAATTGTTAAACCATTATTAAGAAGCCTAATAAGTAACTAAGGTGAAATTTTGCATTAATTGCATGTGTTATATGCTATAAGAGATTTTATCTGTTTTGCATAAGAATACTTGATTGTGTTTCTGTTATGTTTTGCGAATTGAAGGCCTTATCGGCATCCAATCACGAAATTGACTTGGTCTCTGTGTTATTTTGAATTTTTAGAATTTTATGACAGGTTGAATTCCAATTTGATTCGGAACGAATTAATTAATGATCATTGTTTAGACTAATTAAAGTTTAAATAGTCAACTCTTAATCAAGACTATATAAGGCTTACATGACTCAAGACACTCAAGATTATACACTCCATTCTTCATTTCCTTGAGCCTTACAAACGTGAGAGAGAGTGAGAGCTTAGAGAAAGAGGGTGAATTCAAGAAGAAAGGAAAAGGGAGAACTTGCTAGAGAATTCAAGGGAATTAGCTTGGAACCTTAGTGAATTAGCCATCTAGAGCTTAATTCAGAAGTTGAGGTAAGGATTCAACACTTAGATTATATAATTATGGTATCTAGGACATGAATGCTAGAGGATTAAGAAGAGTTATGCAAGAATTGAGCTAGAAATGAAGGAAATCAAGTCATACCATACATGCATGCATAATTCATGGATTTTAAGTGTTGATTTCAACAAATTCTTACATGCAAGGATCTATTTTGTTCAATTATGGGAGCTCATTGTGCTTTTACACTTTAACACTTCATTTGTACATATTTTGGAAGGTTTGAGTTCATACCAACACATGCATGATATGTATACACATAATTCAAGTTTGGTTTTGAAGAATTCCCTTGCTTTTGGGCCTTGATTTTGCGTAATGAACCCTAATTCATTATGTTATATAAGTTTATAAGTGTTTTCTCAAGTTTTGGGGCCCAAAGGTTGTGTTTTGCAACTTTGATTTGAGTTTTGGACTTAGAACATCAATTTGGAAATTCTATAATTCTGCCTCACCGCTCGAGTGACAGATCCTACGCTCGAGCAACCACCTTTATTTTTGCACTTTCACTCCAGCGACCAAAAGTTGACTCGAGCGTAAAATGCATGCTTCCAGAAGTTTACATATTTTGCAGACTGCTCGAGCGATAAGAGTTGCGTTCGAGCGAAGACCTCAGTCTCACGCTCGAGCGACCGTCGAGCGACCGTCAAGTGGAGAATTCACACAACCAGTACTTTTGCAAAGTTTATAGACCACTCGAGCGAAGGAAGTTGTGCTCGAGCGACCACTCATATTTTTAAATCTCAGCTCGGGCGAAGGAAGTTGTGCTCGAGCGAGGGCCCTGTTTTTAGCAAATTGACTAAGTGCTTTGAACCACTATTTGGCATTCTCATTGCATCCTAGGCATTCTTAAGCCCTAGCTAAGACATAATAATGAGGATAGACTTAGAAACGCGCTAAGAATGAAACAAAATGAATTAAATGAAATTCCAAGTCTGTGTTTCAATGTGTATCCATTCTGTGTTTGTGTAGGTTACGTTCCGTAAGCTATCCGGTTATCTGTTCTATCTATCTACTATTGGAGCTGACTGTGAGTAATAACTTTGTAAAGCTATGTTCAATTTATAAGTATTTTCTAAATGATATAAGGTGATTTGTTTTCTGAAATATTATTTTCTATATGAATGAATGGTTGTCCAATGTTTCTTAAATGTACTCGTGGTATCATTAGCTTCAAATGACATTCGTTATATGTTCTGTTATGTCCCAATTATGGGCTAACTGTATGTCTTATGAGCCAACTGTTATGGATCTTTCTGTATACGTCCCATTGATAGGCCAACTGTGCATTTGTAGACACCCCATTTTTGACCGCCCATAAGGCTTAGGCGCTAGGTCCAGAGCACTTGATGATGAAAGTTGCATTGTGCGTGATTCGAATTCTCAATGAAGAAATCTAGTTCGAGCTCTCGAAACAATCCCAAACTTTTCATATTTACATTGTTTGTACCCCAGAATTTTATTTTTGAACATTATGTCAACCTGCACTGAGTTTGAAACAGAGGAATATAGGAACACATTGGGAGCCAGCCGTACCACATTGGGAGCTGGTTGTAGCCATTGGGATCCGACCGGATCTTTTTGGCGAGAAACACTGTTCTGGACAGGAATCAACCAGCTGTCCATTTTTGAAGATATTTTCGACCTATTTTGCTCAAATTCTATAAATACAAGCATATATCTCAGTGTTAGAGGTTAGAAAAATTTCAAAGAAGCTAAATCAACCTTGAGAGCTCTTTCTTCTTGTGCAAGCTGACTTTGAGATATTTGATCATCCTTATACCATATCTATACATCACATACAACCTTGGAACCAAGCCTTAGAACCTTGGTTGAGTTTTGAGAATCACAATTCAAGCTTGAGAGTGTGCTTGAACCAAGTTTGTGTTACAAACAAGAGCTTGCCTTCTTTGAGAGGTATAAGCTTACCACCTTTTCTCTTGTTTTCTTTTCTATCTCTTGCTATCTATTTCTTGTGTCTTTGTGTTATTTTGAGTCCATTTCAAGTGTTTGAACTTGGGTTTGGATAGCTACTAAAGGGTAGAGAGGGTTAATACCTTATCTTGCACCTTATTTCATAGCTCAAGCCATTGTTTTTACAATATTTTCTTTGGTTTTCAAGCTGATTTTTAGAGTCTAAAAGAGGCTAAAAAAACATGCTATGAGGTCTCAAAAATGGAGGGGTTAGCCACCCCTCCTTGTTCTTGCTTACTAGTCTTGTTTCCCTTGCTTTTTATTTAACTTTTTGGGCTCTTTTCATGCACTTTGAGCCACTGATTTTTACATACTAGGGGCTGTTTTAGGGCTGTCTTAGTTATTTAATTAGTTCATGCTTTGAGTAGCTTGCTTGTTGTATCATAAGTCCTCATATCTTGCTTGTTGTATTGTGTTGTCCATGGCTCTTCTTTGCTTAGTTTTCATGTCAGGAGTCTCATTTTAATAATCAATTTAGCATTCATTTCTGTAACCTCTCTCATTTCTTTTTTTCTTCTTTGTTTGAGAGTTATTTCAACCGTTGATGGTTATTCAAAGCATGAGCTAGAGACCTATGCTCAATGGCTTAATCTCTATGGAGGTTCATCGTCAATAGCATGGTCTCTCTTTCATGTTTAGGATCACCTCTCATTTGACGTTCTTCTCATTTCGTGGACTTAATGATCACTTTGGGACAAATGGATAAAAGAATGGCAAGGACTAATAAAATTGGCCTAAAATCAATGAAACTGACATAAAGAAAATATTAAGAGTTGGTTGGATTCGGCCGAACGTTATGCTGAGTGCATTGTTTCGAGACTTGTCAATTATCACTCCATGATATGTTGATAAGACTCGGTACATGTCCAATTTCCTCTTTGAGCTTTCATGATAGGAGGGAAAGGTGGTTTTCCATTGTATTTATTAATTTTGTCCACACGTGCTCGAAATCATTAAGCCATCAAATTGTGCTTTGTTGGTGATTTCAGACTTGAAATTGTTTTTCTCTCGAGTTTCCCATGAAAGAGAAGAGTAGAAGTGACAACTAGGGCCTCGAAAGGCTCTGTCTGCACTGTTCTCACCTCAGAGCATATAAACACTTTTGGCATAAAATTAGGATACAGTCGGCTCTTTCTAGGCTCGGCCAGCTCTCAATGTGTGGTAAATAGAGACCTTTTGGTAGAAACAAAGGGTAGTGACTGAGGGTGAGGCAGAGCAGTCTGGGTAGACAGTGCACCTTCTAAACCCTGTGCATGCGATCATTGTGCCTCGTTGATTGTTTGTATTGATATTATTATTGTAATTACTATTGTTGTTGTAATGTTGTTGTGATTATTTTTGTTGTAATTTATTACTATTGTTGTATTTCATCATTATTATTGTTATTTGTTGTAATTATTATTATTGTTTAGTTGTGATTGTTATAGCTTGTTCATCATTAGCTTTGTTGTAATAAATTAGATAACTAGTTAGTTATTTAATTCATTCATTCGAATTTATAATAGATAGCTTATTTCGGACACTCATTCGGACCCTCTTGCATGAGGGAAAAATATGTAATAATTGTGTATGTCTTCCAACCCCCATTTGTTTCTCCCTTTTATTTACCCGCTTATAATGGTAGCATAGAGCATCATGTTTCCTTAGCATTCCCGTGTTTGCATACACTCATCTCGCATGCATTAGGGTTCGGCTCATCATACTAACCAATGTCAATTTCAATTTCATTGCTCGAATACGTGATTTATTCCATGTCTTGAATTGAATCATATGTCATGCTAGTAGCCGAACCTAGTATTTGCATATTATATATGTTGCATTAGTCATATTGTATTGATTAGGAGTATGCATTATTTCTAATTATTTATCTTTTTTAGCTTGCCTTGGAGTACTAGGTGAGCTTTTAATTGCTTTAGTATATCGCATGCGTGTTATTGTTGCCATGTCAAGCATATCTTCCATGAGGTTAAGTGCTTAAGTGATGTAACTGTTTGAATGTCTATGGATGGAGGCTAATTGCTAAAATTGGGATGAATTGATTAATGTACATGCAAACTCACCTTTTTCAAGTGAAGCGCATTCAAACATTTTCAAACAAACATAGAATGAAAGTGTTCCAATTTTTGCAAATTAGTTTATATTTATGTGCATCACATAGTAAAGTTAGCCGAATAATTGGAACAAGAGCATATAATGTAAATAAGAATCACATCATGATTAGTAGAGGCCGATCTTTGATCGGGGGAGTGGGTGCTCAATTCATGACCTTGTCTTCTCGTACCTAAGTTCTTGAGCTGAGATACTTTGGTGATGACGAACATGTGGCCTTTGGCACGAGTCATGGGTTTCCTAAATTTTCCAAAAATATTTAGGTGGCGACTCTGAAATCTGGCAAAGCAATCCATTTTTGGCATTTTGATCCAAAATAGATTTTTAAAAGATTTGCCGAATTTGAACTCATTTGTGTTTATCTATTTCACATTGCACTTGTGAAATCAGATTCAGAATCACGGGAGTCCGAACTGAAAAGCTGATCGTATCCGAAAGAAGCACAAAAAGTCAACCCACAGTTTTTGGCGACTCTGTTGGGATTTGGAGAACTTGACTTGAACTTCATGATGTGACCTTTTATCTACACTTATATGTTCTTTGTATTGCGTTTGCATTGGTGCGCTTATGTCACTGTGTTTGCCATCTGCTATTCCTGGACGGTTTGCTGGAGGCTTGCCCAAAATTTTTCCAAAGGCTGATCGGTCATGGGCTCTGCCATGTTGGGAACATAACCCTTGGATTGGGACTACCGCTGTACCATTTGATCATTCTTTCACTTCTCGGTGTTAGGTGTGAGGGATATATTAGGTAGTCTTGCTGAGGTACCCTCTTTGACCATTTGGCCTAGTTACATATAGTAAAGCCATAGTGACTGTTCCAAACTAAGACAGGATGCTCACCCGAATGCAGGATTACGTGAAACCACTTGCTTGAAATACTGAAACCCTAGTTCATAACAAAACTAGGACAGGGAAATGCTACCCCCTCATAGGGGTGTTTTGGCTCTATTTTATCTGGTATGTGTTTTACAGTGAAACTGTACAGGAACGTTCATATCAGTGGCCAGTTGGTATCTGTTTTTTTGGACAGATTTGCAATGTGGAGTACAGTCCTATAGCTTTGATCATATCTGTGTTGATAACATTTGAGCTGAGGTGCTGTGTTGTTTCTGATTATTGTTCTTTTCTTTCTTTGTTTTGCTAGGTAGATTATAACCATAGCTTTAGATAGACCCGATATCCCCCAAGTCACCTGGACTCGTTTGGCAGATTTCGTAAGACCCAGGATCTTATCGACGGTCAGCCAGTGCTAGTCTCACTTCCACAAGTTGTTCACCGAAGAAGGAATAGTCTGTCAGCATCACCAGTACAAGTTATTCAGCAATCACCCATCTGATCACTCCCACTTAGTTTACCAGCAGTTAACTCACCAAGACCAGTAATGGCATAGAACGCAGAAAGATTTGCTACCATGATGGCAACTTTCCAAAGAACCATGGATATCGTGAACCAAAGGATGGCTGCATAAGATAAAATTATTGTTGATTTGTGATGCACATCTGGGGCATCCGCATCAACTGTACATCCAATCTTGTCTGCTTAGCTGAACCCTGATCCACCTCCTCTAGTGGGAAATCCCTAGGTCCCAGATCCTCAGAAGAAATTTCCACCAGCTCTGACTTACAGGCCTTTAGCGCAACCCCATGCAGGAATCCTTTCCTTTGATATCAATGAAATTGATCTGGCCTTGATCAAGATTGCTAGGTTAGAGAAAGTGCTAAAAAAGACCCAAGGCTTTAATTCCATTTTGGATATTGAAAACGGGTACACTAAGGCTTCGGTCAGATTACTAGAGAAGTTCAAAATGCTCCATATCGACAAATTTGATGGAAATGGGGATCTGATTGTGCACATTTGCCTATTTTCAGATGTGCTAAGACCAATAGGCCTGTCTCGAGCTCAAAACCTATTATTGTTCTGGAGAACTCTATCTAATGTAGCGGCTATCTGGTACGTTAAGTTGGAGGATTCTATGAAGCAGAATTGGAAGGAGCTATTTGAGGCGTTTGTTAACCAATACTCATATAACACTTAGATAGAAGTAACCATCAGTGAGCTGGAGGCAACTATCCAGAACCCCAAAGAACCATTCATTGCCTTTGTTGCTAGATGGAGGGCAAAAGTAGCGAGAATGACAAATGGGCCATCTGAAAGAGAGCAAGTCCGATTGGTGGTCTAGAATCTTGAGCCTGATATGCTGCAGAGAATGATAGTGGCACCGTTATCCACATTTGCTACCTTACACGAGTTAGGGGTCCAGATTGAGAGTGCATTCAAGAAGGGCATTATCTATAGAACCAGTGAACCTGCAAGAAAGCCATTCTCCAAGAATACCAATGCTAGCGTAGCACTATTACACGGCCTGCAAATGTCAGTACTATTGTTACAATGGCCAAGATGGCTAATTCTTTTGCCACAGCAACCTCACAACCCACCTGCCCAAACCAGAACCCAAGAACCTTTATCTCTCTCTATATGAGCCCAGCCCGTGCCCTCAAGCTGTTTATGGAAAAAGGGCATCTCAAGCCCCTCAATCCTCGACCTCTCCAACCTATTACTAGCTAGACATGACCCCACCTAATTCTGCGTCTTTCACCAATAGCACGGTCATTCCACAAATCGGTGCTTCTGCTTACGTCATGAGATCCAGGATCTCATTGACAACAAAATCATCGCCCCACCGTCTAAGCCAAATGTGACTACCAATCCACTCCTCGCCCATAACCAAGTCCCACTGTCCAAAAACATTAACCAAATCATTACACTATTATAGCTCGACTTTTCCGTGCTCCTTTCGGAAGGCGAATAGGTCCTATAGTGTCAGACTCTCATGGTTCTGAATTTTATTTCACAAGTGCAATGTGAAACAATGAAAACGCAAAAGAGTCCAAATTCGGCAATTCTTTTGGAAAATCGATGTTTTGAATCAAATACCAAAAATGGACTGCTTTGCCAGATTTACAAAGTCGCCACTTGAATATTTTGTTTTAGAAAATTTAGGAAACTCGTGACTCGTACCAAAGGCCATTAATCCGTCATCACCAAAGTGTCTCGGCTCAAGAACTTAGATATAAGAGGGGAAGGTCATGATTTGAACACCCCACTCGCCTGATCAAAGATCAGCTTCTACTAATCATGATGTGATTCTTATTTACATTATATGCTCTTGTTTTGGTTATCAAACTAACTTTACTATGTGATGCATACAAGTATAGACTAATTTGCTATCATTGGAACACTTGATTCATATTTGATTTGAATGTTGTTCCGAATATGTATCACTTGAAAAAGTGATCGTATATGAACATTACTCAAATTGTTCCAATTCAAGCAAATAGCCTTCATCCATAAGCATTCAAGCATTTTATCAATTAAGCATTTAGCCTCATGGAAAGCATGCTAGACATAGCAACAATCACACTCATGAAAGTATGCTAAATGATTAAAACTCACCTAGTACTCTGAGCTAAGAAACAAAAGAGTTAGAACAATATGCATGGTTCTTAACTATATAAGATGCCTAATGCAACACATGCGAAGAATGCAATTAATAGGCTCGGCCACTAATATGGCATATGAATTGATTTGATAACATGCGGTTAAACACATATTCAAAGAAGTATTGAAATAACAATGTGGTTAGAATGATGCGCCGAGCTTCGGTGTATGCAATACGAATGAATGGATGCAAGCATAAAGCATAAGGTATGCTAATTGAAACATGTCCCTAATCTAACCATCATAAGCTAGTAAATAAAAGGGAGAGAGACGTGGAGTTGGAAGACATATACAAATTATTACATATTTATCCTCACGTAGGAGGGTTCGAATCAATGCCTGACAGTCCAAATTAAACTAATTATTACAAAACCGAATGAATAAGTGAATTAATAAGTAACTAAATAATAAGCTACAAATCCAAAGATGCATAATGCTCGCATGCGTAGCGTCCAGAAGCTGCTCTGTCTGCCCAGATTATTCTGTTTCCCTACCAGCCACTGCCTTCTGTTTCTGCACAACACACTGCCTTACCATTCACTAATGCCCGGCCGGCCCTCACTGACATTCAACTAGGTCTACAGAAGGCCGGCTGTGCCTCAATCTCATGCAAAATTCCATTTGGTGTTCTGAAGTGAAGATAGTGTAAACAAAGTGTTCTGGACTTTGTTTGTCCTTCTCACACTTCTCTGTCATGGGAAAACCTCGAGAGAAGGTTGAAATTGATTCCTAAACCATCAACGAGGAAATTGATTGCTTGATGATCTTGGATGCAATTTTGGACAAAAATCAATGAAATGCAATGGATGTGACCATCCCTCACTCTCGTCATGGAATGAACTAAAAGAAGGTGGTGGAGACGCTTCAAAAATCATCAAAACACCATGAATTAGCACATGATGACTCTTGACTCGACAAACTTAGCATAACGTCCGGCCAAGTCTAAGCAATTAAATTCATTTTCTTTATGTGCGTTGATATAATTTTAGACCAATTTGTTTAGTCATTGCAATTCATTAGTCCATTTGTCCATGGTGATTAAGTCCTCTAAAAGGAGAGAAGCGTCAAATGGGAAGTAATTCTCAACATGAAAGAAAGATTACATCGTTGACAATGAATCTCCGTAGAGATTAAGCCATTAAGTGCAAAAGTCTCATTCATGTGTTGAATAACCATCAACCATTTGAAGTAACTCTCAAAAGAAATAAAAGAGTGGCAACTTGATTATTGACTGGATTATTAAAATTATTAAAATGAAATGAATTGAAGAAAAGCTAGAACAACATGTAACAAACTATACAAGCAAACTTATAAGACAACAAGAAAACTAATCAAAGCATAAGCTATTTAAATAAATTAAAACATTCCTAAAACAGTCCCTAATGGGTGCAAAATAGTAGCTAAAAGCAAGAGAAAGTAAGTAAAAAGTGTAGAGAAAAGCTATGGAACAAAGCCTAAGGAGGGGTGGCTAACCCCTCCAATTTCAAGACCTCAAATAATGTTTTTGGGCCTCAATTCAACTTTGAAAATCAGTATATAAAGGTAAGAAAAATAGAGGAAAATAGTATAAGAAGGTGAAAGAAGAAAATGCAAAAATATACCTTTGAAAGAGAGGTAAGCTCGTAGCTAAAAAACTTGATTCCAACACCCTCAAGTATGAGTTATGGTTCACAAATCTCAATCAAGTTCCAAGTCCAAGCTCTATATTGATATGGTATGGATGGATGATATAAAGATTATGAGAGTAGGAAGATGACTTACAAAAGAAGGATTATGCTTATATAATTTGGTATCTCTAAACCTTGATATATATATCAACCTTTCAACCTCTCCAACCTCTCCAACCTCTCAACTCAGTCCAGCAGCTTCGTATTTATAGAGAATGAGCTGCATATCAAAATATCTGCAGAAATAGACAGCTGGCAGGTATTTAGATAATTTGCTTTGAAAAGTCAAGAGGCCCAGCCTGGCATTAATACCCACGGCTGGCCATCACTGAGGCACCGCCGAGCCTCAGTGTATGCCCATTGTTCTTCACTCTCAGGTTTAATGCAGGTTGGTACAGTGTTCAAAATTGAGTTTCTGGGGTAGAAATACAGTGGTTATGAGAAGGGATTGTTTAGAGCTCGAAATCAGATTTCTTTGTTGAGAATTCAAACCATTTACACAATGTAACCTTCATCATCGAGTGCTCGAAATCAAGCGCCTAAGTCTTATGAGTGGTCAAAATTAGTGTGTCTACAACTACCACCCACCTTTGACCCTAGAGCATATACTACTTCATCCCACCTACCAAGACACGAGGTATTTATTCCGGAGAGCACAGACTTGTGCATGATGGACATAACACCCAAATCCTAACCAAGGCTTATGGTGGCAGTGGCAGAGGCAGAGGAGAGGAAGAACGCACTAGAGACTGGGTTACCTGACGCCTAAGTTATAAAGAAAGGGGCCCCATTTGCGGCTGAGCATAACCCTAGTCAATACATTGTGGCCGTTGATCAGCCAAAGCCTTTGGTCATTTTGCCAGATTGTCTTAGCATCAATGCCATTGGGGAGGATGAACTAGAGCAAAATCAGATTGATTGGCTGGAACAAGGCCTAAATGACTTGGCTGACTTAGAGGAGGATTTGGCAGAACTAGAGGAGGATTTGGAGGATCTTTACTTCTTTGAAGAAGGGGATGTGGGTAGCTTCTAGATTGGCTGGTGGGATCCAAGCCAACCAGAAATAAGCAATGGGTGGTTGAGTGAAGAAGAGTCAGATATAGAGGAACAAATAGAGAAAAATCTGAAAAAAAGAAGAGGTTGGGGATAATAGTGAAGTTGCAGTTGTGCCCAGAACAGAAATTGTGCCTGTGACTGAAGCCGTGCCTGAGGCTATGGCCGAGCAAGAACGACAGCTGGAACAATTCCAATGTGAAATGGTAGAGGAAATCCAGAGAAAGATAGCTCTGGAGCAAGGAAAAGGGAAAGACAGAGAAGAGGCTGAGTCCACAGCAAGCAACATTCAAACCACAAACAAGACTGAGTGGGAGACCAGTGATCGGAAAAGAATACCAAGGAAGCTTAGGAAGTACTAGAATGCAGAAGCCAAGACTGTTGTGGAAGAGGAATGGTGTGATGACGGGGAGAGTGATGTGAACATGCTCCGGATAAAACCAGATAACGGTCTAGCTATGGCTGAGGGCAAATGGTGGGATGATAATGATCTGCATCTAGCCCATACTTACAAAGATTGGGAAGGCGGTGTCCCAAATGACACTTGGTATGTTGAGGAGATAGACAACCTTACCTGAAGTGGGTGGTATTTTAAGCCGCCACACATGGATCTGGCAGAGCCTTCAGGAAAAGACCAAAAGGTTAACAAAGAAAAGGAGAAGCGGCTGGAAGAGGAACTCGTTCTAAAACAACTCAAGAAAATCCAAGCCGATATCTCCATCTGGGGACTTCTCATGGCATCACTTGTACACCGACAGGTAGTATTGTCGACAATGGACAAGGCTAAATTGTCCATTGATACCACGCCCAAACAACTTGTGGGTCAGGTCTTCCCAAGTGGTGCCAAGCCAATGCTCAGTTTCTTCGACAAAGCACTGTCGTTAGAATGGTCGGCTCACAATAAACCCTTGTACATATCTATAGAGTGCAGAGAGAAGTGGGTACTAGTGGTGTTAATAGACACTAGCTCTGCCATCAATGTTTGTCCTTCCCTTACCTCCTACGCAATGGGCCTCAAACTAGTAGACTTCATTCCTATGGCCTAGGTAATACGGGCGTATGATAATACAAGCAGAAAAGTCATGGAAACCGTGAAAGTGAAAGTCCAGGTAGGCCCGTCAGAACAAGAGATCGAGTTCCACGTGTTAGATCTGCCAGCCACCTTTAACTTGTTGTTAGGGAGGCCATAGACACATCACGTGAAGATTATCTCCTCCACCCTCCATCAGATGTTGAAATATCTTCATGAGAAAGGAGTAACGATTGTTTCCGGGAACTCATCCATCCACCCACTCCCAGACGTGACTACACCGGTGCTGGAAATCAATCATGGCACTGAGGATGTATTCCTCTCAGGATTTACTCTGGTGGAAGCCCGGGTAGTACAGACCATTCTAACCGCGAACAAAGACATGTACGTTAGAGCCTAGTCCATCTACTTCATGAACAAACTGCGGCATGTTCCTGAAATAGGGCTTGGAAGGATTGGGCAGAAAGTTGTTGCAACATCAGTAGAGGTCACAAAAGATGGCTTAGACAACAGTGAGGCTGAAATAGGGACAGCACTGGCTGATCTCCTGACAAATCACATCACTGATACAGAGAGCTTGGGGAATAGCTTTACTGTCTCAGTGATAGGGGAAGAACCAGGTGTGGACCCAACTAGTGGAATTCTGGATGCATCAAGGGCACCGTATCTTACTTGGCAGCTAGAGCGGGGCTTTCTTTCCAGTTCTGAATCGGGTGATGAGTCGGAATCTAATTCCTTTAAGTCTGTAGAGTCAGAATCGGATTCCATTAAGTCTGGGGAGTCTAAGTCTGGCATCTTCGGGGGTGGTAACCCGGATGCCAAAGTCTTGTCTCGATCCTTTTTTTCTTTCTCTTTTTAGTCTGTTGTAACTAAGAAGCTAGAGCTTTTGAATGAGAATGCTGCAGATTCTTTGTACTTCTCTGTGCTGCTGATTTATTGCATTGACCAAGATTTTTAGAAGTTTAATGAAAACAAAGAGGAAAAAATTCCTTTGGCTTTGAAAAACTTGATCAATCAAGAGAAGGAGAAGCGTGATAAGCCTTGTATTGATGAAATCATTGCCATTAATATGGGTACTGAGAAAGATCTGCGGTTCGTCCAGATCGGGTTCACGTTGTCTTCGGAGAAACGCGAGCGTTTAATCGCTTTATTAAAAGATTTTAAAGATGTTTTTGCGTGGTCCTACGAAGACATGCCTGGAATCGATCCTAAGATTGTACAGCACCAGATCCCTCTTGACCTTGAGACCCGACCGGTCAAACAGAAACTGCGCAGAATTCGTCTGGATTGGTTACTGAAAATCAAGGAAGAGGTCACTAAGCAGATTGATGCCAAATTCTTGTTAGTATCCAAGTATTCGAACTAGTTGGCCAATATCATCCCAGTTCTGAAGAAGGATGGCAGAATCCGAGTTTGTGTCGATTTTCGGGATTTGAACAAAGCTAGTCTGAAGGATGACTTTTCCCTGTCACATATTGATGAGTTAGTAGATTTCACTACTGGCCATGCCTTGCTTTCATTCATGGATGGGTTTGCCAAGTACAACCAGATTCTAATGGCACCCGAGGATAGAGAAAAAACCTCTTTCACCACTCTATGGGGCACATATTGCTATCGGGTTATGCCGTTTGGGTTGAAAAATACTGGGGTTACCTATCAAAGGGCTACGACCACCATTCTGCACAATATGATCCACAAAGAGGTTGAGGTGTACGTGGATGACATGATTGTCAAGTCCAAAGAATGAGAAGGCTAGTACATCACCATGGAGAAATTTTTTCAACGGATCAGAGAATACGGATTGAGGTTGAATCCACAGAAGTGCACCTTTGGGGTGACGGCAGGGAAAATGCTCGGATTTCTGATCACACAGAGGGGAATTGAAGTAGATCCTTCCAAAATCAAGGCCATCTTAGAAATATCGCCACCAAGGATTGAAAAGGAGGTGTGCGACTTTCTCGGTAAAGTGCAATTCATAAGACAGTTTATTTCAAAATTAACCTTGACTTGTGAACCACTATTTGGTCTCCTGAAGACAGGGAAGAAGTTCCAATGGAATGATCAATGTTAGTTTGCCTTTGAGCAGGTCAAGCAGTGCCTTTAAAATCCACCTATGTTATCACTGACAGAGCCAGGGAAACCTCTGATTCTATACTTGTCAGTGATAGATTCGACTATAGAGTGCATGCTTGCTCAGGAATCTGAAGATACTGTGGAAAAGGCCATTTACTACTTGAGCAAGAAGATTCTATACTATGAGACTCGCTACACTCCCTTGGAGAAAGCTTGCCTAGCCTTGGTATGGGCTACCAGGAAGTTGAGGCACTACTTGTTAGCTTACTCTGTAATCCTAGTTTTGAGATTAGATCCCATCAAATATCTCTTTAAGAAACCAACGCTTAAGGGTAGGCTGGTGCGCTGGTTGCTTCTTCTCTCCTAATTTGATCTCAAATATGTTATACGCAAGTCAGTTAAAGGAAGAGCTGTAGTGGAATTCCTAGCAAATCACTTGGTAGAAGAAGATGAGGCAGTGGAATACTTATTTTCGGATGAAGACATTCTTCATGTGGAAGAGGAAACATGGACGATGTACTTTGACGGAGTATCTAATCAGTGCGGTTATGGGATAAGTGTGTTGTTAATAGCACCCAATGAGTCCTATATACCCTTAGCCATTAAACTCTGGTTCAAAGTGTCCAACAATGAAGTAGAATATGAGGCATGTATTGCTGGTTTGGAAGCTGCCCTAGAACTAGGGGTAATAAGGTTAGATGTTATTGGGGACTCGAACCTGGTTGTTTCTCAAGCAAATGGAGATTGGAAAGTCAAAGAAGAGAAAATAAAGGTTTACCATCAGACCTTGGATGTTCTGATTCTGAGGTTTGAAAAACTAACATTTACATATCTACTGAGGGAGAACAACCGATTCGTTGATGCGCTAGCAACTCTATCTTCCATGGTGGACATCCCACTTGGAATCCAGATGCGTCCAATCCTCATCAAACAGAAGTACACGTCGGCTTACGAAACCATTGCCGCGATAGATGAGGTGCAAGACAAGAACCCCTGGTACTATGACATTTGGAATTTTTTGGAAAAGGATATGTATCCACTAGGGGCAAATGCTAAAGTCAAAAGGGGAATACGGTGTCTGGCCGTTCAATTCATCATCTGCGGGGTAAGTTGTACAAAATGGGTCATATGGGAATGCACAAGCTATGTGTTGAAGAAAAGGAATCGAAGCGCCTCATGGAGGCCATTCATGAAGGGGAGTGTGGGGCACATATGAGTGGTGTGATATTAGTCCAGAAGATCCTCAGACAAGGTTATTATTGCTCTACTATAGAGGAGGATTGTATTGGTTTTGTACGACAATGCCACAGATGTCAAATCCATGCCAATCGCATGAATATCCCACCGTTAAAGCTGTACAACATGACTTTGCTATGGCCTTTCTCATTCTGGCGAATTGATGTTATCGGTGTAGTCTCGCCAAAAGGTTCGAACGAACATGAGTCCATCCTAGTGGCGATTGACTATTTTACAAAGTGAGTGGAAGCTTAGTCC
This sequence comes from Camellia sinensis, assembly GCF_004153795.1. NCBI lineage: Eukaryota > Viridiplantae > Streptophyta > Magnoliopsida > Ericales > Theaceae > Camellia > Camellia sinensis. The sequence goes on along the minus strand of NW_021027212.1, from coordinate 494,497 downwards.
TATGTAGTGTTGAAGGCATCGCATGTAGCCAAGTTTATCAGAAACAACATCGTCTGTTGGTATGGAGTTCCAAACGAGATCATATCTAATAACGACTCACACTTCAAGAAAGTTGTAGTGGATCTGCTTGAGAAGTACAATGTGGCTTTTCACAAGTCATCAACATACAAACCACAGACCAATGGAGCTATTGAGGCTGCCAATAAGAACGTTAAGAACATCCTGCGGAAGATGGTTGAGACCTACAAAGATTGACAGGATAAACTGTCGTTTGCACTTGGGGATATAGGACGTCAATTCGAACATCCATAGGGGCAACCCCTTATTCTCTGGTATATGGGATGGAAGTTGTGCTGCTAATTGAAATTGAAGTACCATCGCTACGAGTCATGGCGAGTGTTAGAGAGCAGAAGCGGATTGGTAACAGAGCATGTTTGAGGAGTTGATGCTATTTGATGAAAGGAGGCTGAAGGTGTTGTATCACGTCTAGGGCTACTAACGCAAAATTACGAGGGCTTTTAACAAGAAGGTTAAGTCCAGAAATCTCAAAGAATGAGACATGGTGCTCAAGGACAACCGTGCTTCCATTCATGACCCTAGGGCAATTCAGACCCAGTTGGATTGGTCCTTACATCATCAAATCTATCTGGTCAGGAGGGGCGATTATTCTTATGGACCTAGATGGCTTGGAGTTTTCACAGCTTATCAATATGGACAAGTTGAAGAAATATTACCCTTGAGAGGCTCGCTAGGCCGAAAACCTGAAATGACGACCTAGGCAAAAGTTAGAGCATAAACAATTAGAAATAAAGAAAAACTGAGCTCATAAGGTTGAAAATCCAAAAGAGCGACTTTGGCAAAAATTAGAGAGCAAAAGAAAAGTATTAATACACGAGTGAACCCAAACTGAACTACGTAAGGCCTGATTCCCATCTTTGGGACACGTAGGCAACTTCATCCTAAAGTTCGGCCATAACCATCTCCAACTCAACTGTCCTGTCCTGTCCATTTGTCTGATCAAGCCATCTTTGTTCATTACCTGTTAGGCTTGGTTGTGATCTTCATTTTTGGGTGGAAGAACCAGGTTATAATATAGAGTGATGATGATGAATGTAATTAGTGGGCAGTTGTGATATTCCGATTTAGGGTTGTACATCTTAGGGGTTGATTCCGTGCATGTCAGGTGGTGATCATTTTCGAAAATGGTTTTGAAAAGTTTTAATAAAAGTTAATTTTTCTAAAAATGTTACCTTCTACAACTTAGACCATTGTGCGACAAAAAGGAAAATTTTTAGTGCTCACAACTTTAATTCCATTGATTTCACCATAAGTATACAAATCAAAGTTGCTTTTACGTCTTAAAACTTGAAAAGAAAAGTCAACGCAATATACTAAGGGCATATGAGTCAGGTGTTCCCGCGCCCTCTACTCGTACTGGCAGAAGTCTCTACAGCCAAAGTTGGCCTAACTTGTGCTTCATCCTCAAGCCAATTCAAACTCTCGCCAGAAAGGGCATAACTGAAACTAGGGGTAGGAGCTAGAAACTCTCTTATCCTCCAAGAAGTGAGGTACTGAGCTAGATGTGAAGCACGAATCAGGAATAAAGCCGGGTATTCCACCCCCTCTTATGGACAAGTCTGATCATGTTCGAATTGGCGTCTGAACCGGAAAGGGAAATAGAATACACAATACGTGAGGCCAATCAATTCTATACCCGATTTTCGGGTCATGCTGTAACTCATCTCGGCCAAATTAAGCCAGGGGGCAACGCCAGGCTATGTCGGTTATATCCCTGTTGCACATCCAGTTGCACCACCATCCCTTTGAGGGAAAGTCTATTAGCCGTTGGAGGAAGAAGTAGGCTCGAGCTGAATACTCAGGACAGGATTCCAGCACTTTCAGCTTATCCATCAACCATACCTGGGAAGGGATAAAAAATAAGAGAGATTAACGAATATAGAGGCGTACGGTGTGAGAGAAGTAAGGAATGGGTATTTAGAGAAAAGTAGAGAGTGAGTGCCGAGTGATGTGAGCATAAATGAGAAGGGAGGGAAATGATACCTGGAGAAATAGTGGACTCCCTGCAAATCGAGTGGTCTCTCACCGATGGAAAATGTCTAGGCCCATCAAAGTCTCGGCTAGTGCTAAACCCAAGCAACTCTTACCCTCTTTCAAACAATGGGCCACTTTAATCAATTTGATGCTGGCTCTGTCAAAACTAGGGGCAAGAAGGAAGTGTGTAAGCATACAATTTGATGGGTCGTTACACACACCAAATATAAACACTAAACTATACCAAATTCTTTTAGAATAACAGCAAGTCTAGGTTTTGATCCACATGGACAATTGTGAAATTAGACTAATTTAATCGCTAAATTCCTAAATTAATTTTGAGTAAAAAGATTAAGGGACATTATGACCAAACAAGAATTAAATCAAATTGAGAAATTAAATTGACAATTAAACGTAGGGTCTGAGAGATTGATTTTTGGGAAACATCTTAGGGCAAAGAATTTGCCACTAACCATATAAATGAGATTAAACATCAGCCATCAATTGCAATCCGGTTTGAAATACCCAATATTTCATAACTACAAGTTTGAAGTATTGATCAAGAGGGTTGTTGCATTCATCGTACAGGCACGAATCATCCAGAGTAGCACAAGGCGTTTACTTTAAACTATAGTAACAACACGACCTGTCTCTCATAGCATGACTCATCTCGTACTTTGAATACAAACATAAAGAAAATTAATGTATGGAAAGTATTAAACAATCACAAAGAGTAAAATACTTGAAGATATGAAAAGAACAATTATTATAAACTTCTAAAACATCCATACATTTGTTCAAATTGTTTCACAATTAAAGCCTAAGAAAAATCCCTTTTACATTGCTAGAGTTTCATCAAAACCCTAGAAAAGAAGAGCCTAGCCACTCATGGAAGAGTGGGAAAAGGTGGAAGAGATGGAAGATGAAGAAGCCCCTATAAAAGATCTCCTTGAAGCTTGAGGAAAATTACCTTTTCAAAACCCTAGCCTCCCTTTCCTTAGAATAATTTTCGAACCCGTTTACAACTCCCTTTTCTTCCTTTTATTCCCAACAAAATAGACTGAAAATTTCATGCATGCAACCCTAGGTGGGCCGCTCAAGCAGTTGTGGACCGCACATGCGGTGGAGCTGGGCCACACGTGCGGTGAGGTGGCTGGCTCAGATTTTTCACTTCTCGCACGGAGAATCTGCTTTCGCGTCCTTTTTGATTGAATTTGCATATTTCATGTCAAATCTGTCCAAGTGCCCAAATACATCATCTCCACCAAATAAACAGAATTAAAAGACTATAAATGTAACTTAAGCAACCTCAATGTACTACCTTTCGGCCTACATCACATCCCCCAACATACATTTTGCTAGTCCTCAAGCAAAACAAAAGAGATAAGAAAAGTAAAATAACTCTAAGCCACTTTCATAGGGATCACGATTGCATTTAGCGTATGCAACAAGCCTATAAACCACAAGATTACCCCATGTGGACAAGTATAGTCTCGTGAGGGTTTCCAGAAATGATACCCACAAACATCAACATATTCATATCTGCTCACCAACAATTAAGGAATCATATGTGCCATTACAGTGTGATATTAAGACATGATGAGTCATTGAAGGCATAGTGGACACGCATGATGGAATCTATTGACCAAAGACAGCAATTCAGTTAATACAAAAGTAAAATCCCATGTACTTATGAATGCTAGTAGACACATCATCAGTACCTTCGGTGTAAAGTGCAATCTTCATACTAGTTAACTATCCACCATAATAGCCCAGTGTAACTCATAATAACACGCAGTATATACAGAAAAACTAAACTATTGCAACCAAGATTCTCAATTTTTTTTTTTGAAAGACGGTGCAATGTCCTGATCCATTAAGCTTTCTAATCAACCCATGTAACATGCATTGGGCCAATGACTCTTAAACTAGACGGTTTTAGGGCACTAGGTGTAAAGACACCCCTACGGGCTTAATAACTTAAGCTAAAAAGGCTACGCGTCTGAACAAGTCATTCTCTTTATTTTCCTTAATTGTGCAATGTCTAGATCCCTTAAGCTTTCTAATTAACCCATGTAGCAAGTATTGGGCCAATGACTCCCAAACTAGATGGTTTTAAGGCACTAGGTGTAAAGACATCCCTACGGGCTTATTAACTCAATTTAAAGAGGCTACGAACCCAAACAAGTCAAGTGTTTTTTTTTTTGTTTTTTTTTTCGTGGCTACTCATTTATTCTTATTTGCAACCCTAGCAATTATCAATGATGTACACCAGGGATTAGAATAGAGAGGTCACTGCTATGAAAGTGTATTCATGTGAATCAAGGCATACTCAAGACAAGTGTACTAATACTACAAACACAAACAACTCTCTTAGTGCAAACATCACATGCGAGTATCTACCCAATAAACCCTTTTCATACAAGCCCACTATGTTCCCCAATTAACATATGCTCATATCACTACCATATTGGCACAAAGTGAACATCAAGTGAAGTGGTGCAATCAAGTGTAGCAAGTACAAACATAAATTATTTTTATAAATACCCTCACCTCCCAACTAGAATACAACATTGTCCTCAATGTAAGCAATTGTACATTAGATAGTAAAATGAGAGAGATGATCTTACCAGACAGTGTGGGCACACATCCAGCGAGGTAGGGACGAACCAAACACACATACCAAATTGTTTTTTTTTTTTTAATTGTATAGTAAAAAGGAAAAGAAAAATAAAACAAAACAAAACAAAAATAAGTAAAGCATTAAAACAAAGAAAACAAAACAAAGATCACTGATTTAGTGACAGTGCAGATGCCCAGGAGGCCCCGGTCTTCAAGTTGTCGGACACTCAACGCAGTGGTTTGATGGCGTCGAAAGAAGTCCACATCAAAGGGTGTGTCACAGGCAATTGGTTTGTTGGCTCAGGTGTCGGTTGGCACATCCCTAAGTGCAATGTTGGCATTGCAAGGCTATTTGGGTGCTCGGCGGGGCGATGTATCCATACCTGCACAAAATAAGACAACCAACACAACCAAAAATGTGAAACTATTATATCAGAACGCATCTAATTTCGCATGCATGCACGAGTCAGTCAAAACTTTATTGCCATCACACCACCAGATTTTTTTTTCAAAGAAATAAAAATAAAATAATTAGCTAACTTAAAGAAAAATAGGCAAGGCAAACCAAAGTATGAAATAAAATATATAAATGAATAAGTTAGTAGAGGAAAAGAAAAGAAAAGAAAATAAACTAAAAAAATAAAAATAAAATAAAAATAGAGAAAAAATAAATAAAAACTAAACTACTAAACAACTATACTAACAATTAAATCACTTAAATAAAAATAAAACTAAAGCACTAACTAAACAATTAAAACAAAAATAAAAACAATCGACTAACCAATTAAGCTAAAAAGAACTACTACCTAAATATTTAAACTAAACAACTACATTATACAAAAATAAGCTACAACAAAGATGGCTGCACGTGCGGTGATTCTGGTGGTTGGTTCCAGCAACAAATATTTTTTTTTTTTCTTTTGCTGTTGTTATTGTATGTGAGCATGACAATAATGAACATGATGATGAATAAACCTCAAAAACAACCATTAAACTACTAGATTACAAGTGAAAACTAAGACATTTAAACAAAAAGAGGGTGATTACCTTAAAAAAAATAGGAAGAAAAGAAGGGAAGAGGATGATATAGATCCGCAGGAAAAAATGGTCACCGGAAAGTCGCCGGTCGAAAAATATGGTGATGCTTCGGTGGAAGGTGGTTTTGAGAAAAAGGTGAGGTGAAAGGTGAAGGAAGAAGGAAGGAGAAGTTGGTTATGGTGGGGCTTGATGAGTGTGTAGGTTTGTGAGGTTCAGAGAGAGAGAGAGAGAGGAAGAAGATGATGAGCGGTAGAGAGAGTGGAGTTGGGAAAGTGATGGTTAAAAATGGAGTTAGGGTTAGAAATATGAGTGGGTTTTTTTCTTTCTTTTTTTTGAGGAGAAGAAAAAATTAAAAAAACTAAATAAAATAAATGAATAAATAAAATTTGAATAAAAAAATTTCTTTTTTTTTCCCCGAAGGAGAAGAAAAAAATAAAATAAAATAAGTAAAGAAAAGAATCAAATCTAAAACCATTCTTTTTTTCCAGGCTGCTCGTGCGCCTAAGAGGGTTGCATGTGCAGTGAATTATGGGTTGCTATAGCGGCGAAAATTAGCCTCTCCAGCGGCCTTTGGCAAAATACAATTGGGCCTGGGCCGCTCGTGCGTCCTAGGCCTTCTCTCGTGCAGTAAAATTTTTTTATTTTTTATTTTTGGACTGGACCGCTCGTGCGCTATTTGGGCCACACGAGCACCAAAATTTGGGCCACTCTAACGACAGAAGTGGGTCGCTCCTGTGGCGTTTGAGCAGTAGCCATTTGGGCTTGGGCCGCTCGTGCTCTTGATTTGGTCTTTCCGCATGTGCGCCAGTTTGGGCCGCACGTGCGGTCTGTTGCTCTTTCTCTCTCTCTCTCTCTCTCTATATATATATATATATATTTTTTAAACCCAATTACAACCCAAAGAAAAAAAAAATTCAATCCATTTCTACTCACGATATACATCCGAAATAAAAAAAAAAACACTTTGAAAATATCGGAATGCTTAACAAAGGCATAATCTTCACGCAAAAACCACGGGTACTACTTTTCTCCCTAATTATGTTTGTAACTTTTTCTATTCTCCAACATGATGACAGACTAGGTTGATTCGATATCCAAAATCGAGGCGCCTAAGGCTAACTCGACCTATAGGGCTGCCATATAGAGTTCAAGTCGGGGTGGTTTTGAAGCAATCTCCACACTCTTGGGTATTCAAACCAAACTTTTAGTCTTGGAAATTCCCAACCTTTGCGTTCTAGGCTTTGCCATTCAAACTCTAGTTTCCACCGTCTCAGTTGGTCTCCTAGGAACTCACTACAAACACCGTTAAGTGGCTATACCAGACCGTCAGAAAGTCGTTCGGGCACGGCTAACACCAAAGGAATTACACCTTTGGAGGAATTAAAGTATCCTAGACTCAAAGTAATCACTATGGAAGATATATTGGGTCCGTCAAATGGACAACCTCAATCATCTCCCCTTTCTCAATGCCATCGACATAATGTTTCAATCGTTGGCCATTGACCTTGAAGGTCGTACCATTTTGTGGATTTTTAGTCTCAACTGGCCCATGCGGGAAGACTTTAATAACCTCATATGGGCCATCCCACCAAGACTGGAGTTTAGCCAGGAACAAACGCAATTTGGCATTGAACAGCCACACTTTTTGGTGAGGCTCAAAGGACTTATGAGAAATGTGTTTATCATGAAATGCCCTAGTCCTAGCCTTGTAAATTTTGGAGCTCTCATATGCATCATTGCGGAGCTCCTCTAACTCATTAAGTTGGAGTTTCCGATGGTCACTGGCTTTGGCCATATCAAAATTGAACTTCCTAATGGCCCACAAAGCCCGGTGTTCTAACTCAACAAGGAGATGGCACCGTTTTCCGAACACAATCCTATATGAAGACATCCCGATGGGTGTCTTATATACAGTGCGATAGGCCCAAAGTGCATCAAATAACCTAGTGGACCAATCTTTCCTATCGGACCTCACAGTTTTCTCAAGGATGTGTTTAGCCTCCCTATTAGAAACCTCTACCTGACCACTAGTCTAGGGATGGTAGGGAGTGCCAACTTTGTAAGTGATCATGTATTTGCGCACTAATGCCTTGAAGAATCGGTTGCAAAAATGTTTGCCACCGTCACTAATTATGGCACGTGGGAACCCAAAAAGTCAAAAAATGGTCTCATGGAGGAATTTAACCACAACCTTGTGGTCATTCGTTCTGCTTGCCACTGCCTCCACCCACTTGGAGACATAGTCCACAGCCACCAAAATGTATTCAAAGCCAAAAGATGGTGGACAAGGACCCATAAAGTTGATGCCCCAAACATCAAAAATCTCAATAATTAAAATAGGGGTCATCGGCATCATATCTCGCCGTGACATAGAGCCCATGCGTTGACAACGGTCACAAGCCTCTACAGAAGTTATGGGCATCTTTGAAGATAGAGAGCGAGTAGAACCCACATCGTAAAACCTTGGCGGCTGTTTTCTGCCCACTGAAATGGCCGCCACATGCATAAGAGTGACAAAAGGTGAGAACGCTATGGGTTTCACTCTCAGGCACACAATGCCGAATCACTTGATCTGGACAATACTTGAACAATTCCAGGTCTTCCAGAAATAATGCTTGACTTGTGGGAAAAATCGGTCTTTGTCTTGTTTAGACCAAGTTTGAGGAATTTGACCAACCGCCAAATAATTCACTATGTGAGCAAACCATGGGAGGGTCACATGTGAATCCACAAGAAGTTGCTCGTCTGGAAACGAGTCGTGCAAGGCTAAGGGATCACTCGGGTGCTCAATAAAAATGTGGGATAGATGATCCGCAACTACATTCTCGGACCCCTTATTGTCCTTGGATTTCTAGGTCAAACTCCTGAAGGATTAGAATCCACCTAATCAACCTAGGTTTGGTCTCTTTTTGGACAATAAGTACCGCAAAGTGACATGGTTCGTGAACACAATGACTTTAGACCCTAGGATGTAGGACCGAAACTCATCAAGTGCAAAGACAACAGCTAGTAACTCTTTCTCAGTGGTAGTGTAGTTTAATTGAGCATCAGAAAGAGTACGACTAACATAGGATATAACATACGGCACTTTATTCATCGTTTGGCTCAAGACGACACCGATGGCATAATCAGATTCATCGCACATGATTTCAAAAGGAAGGGACCACTCAGGAGATTGCATGATAGGGGCAGTAGAAAGGGCCACTCACAGTTTTTCAAAGGCTTTAAGACATGACTCATCAACTACACAAAGGACGAGATATTTTACTAAAATCTTTGATGAATCGATCGTAAAAACATGCGTGCCCTAGGAAAGACCTAACTTGATGCCCGAAATTGGGTGAAGGGAGGCCTATAATGAGGTCAACCTTAGCTTTGTCAACCTCTATACCTCGAGGGGACACAATGTGTCCTAACACTATACCCTTGTGAGCCATAAAATGGCTCTTTTCCCAACTCAAGACTAGGTTTTTCTCCACACATCGAGTAAGTACTTTAGTTAAGTTCTAGAGACATTCCTCATAATACAGCCCAAACAAAGAGAAGTCATCCATGAAGACCTCTAAGAATTTCTCCACCATGTTAGAGAAAATAGCCATCATGAACCGTTGAAAGGTCGCTGGTGCATTGCATAGCCCAAAAGCCATACGCCTATAAGCAAAAGTGCTGAAAAGACAAGTGAAGGTGGTCTTTTCCTGGTCAGCGGGATACACCGAGACTTGATTATATCCCGAGTAGCCATCAAGAAAATAATAAAAACCCTGCCCCACTAACCTCTCAAGAATTTGATCAATAAATAGCAAAGGAGAATGGCCCTTCCTAGTCATGGAATTCAATCTCCTATAATCAATGCACACTCATCACCCAATAGCGGTTTGTGTGGGGACCAACTCTCCTTGCTCATTCTCAACAATAGTGATGCCTGATTTCTTGTGCACCACTTGTGTGAGACTCACCCACTTCCTATCTGAGATGGGATATATAATACCTACATCTAACAATTTCAACACCTTCTTTTTCATCAACTCTTTCATATTAGGATTAAGCCACCGTTGCATTTCACAAGCAGATTTGGTGTCCTCCTCTAGATGTAAATAACGCATGCCACGGAGGGATCTATCCCTCTCAAATCAGCCACTGACCACCCTATAACACTCTGATGTGCCACGAGAACACTCATTAACTGACTCTCCTACTTTGCAGTCAAGTCAGATGCAATGATGATTGGTAAAGTATTCTGGGACACTAAAAATGCATACTTGAGTGTGGCCAGGAGTGGCTTCAAGTCAAGTGTAGGTGGTGGGACTAAAGATGGTATGGCGGGCTCTCTAGACAGAGGATGAAGTGACTCAATCGGGCTTTCCACGGAGGAAAATCCGATGTAGTAGAAGAATTAAGTAAAGCATTCACTTCCTCAACCGACCCATCAATATCAAAATTCTCAAACCCAAAATGAGCTAGACAAGCCTCTAGAGGGTCCTCTACAAGAATGGAAGGTCAAACTTCCTCCGCAATCCCATCCACAACATCCATAAATAAGCACTCATCTCTCTCATGGGGTTGTTGGGATGCTTGGAAAACATTAAGTTTCACTTGCATATTCCTAAATGAAACTTCCATAACCCTGGTATGACAAATTATGCATGCATTAGCCGTAGCCAAGAAAGGTCGACCTAAGATCACCAAGATTTGTTTCCTAGAACTAGTTACCGGTTCCATATCTAAAACCAAAAAGTCAATAGGAAAATAAAATCTATCGACCTTCACTAGTACATCCTCAATCATGCCACGTGGCACTTTGAGGGACCAGTCAACCAACTGGAGAGTGACAGTAATAGGCTTTAACTCACCAAGCCCAAATTTTTTGTACACAGAGTACAACAACAAATTGACACTAGCCCCTAAATCTAACAAGGCCCTATCAATGAAATGGTCCCCTATAATGCATGCAATGGTTGGGGCACCCTGGTCTTTAAGCTTAGGAGGTGTGTCATTCAACAAGATGGAGCTTACTTGCTCCGTGAGTATGACCTTTTGGGACACGTGTGTCCTAGATTTATGCTTTTGCGTACAAAGGTCCTTAAAAAATTTAGCATATGAGGGTACATGCTTAATCGCCTCCAATAGGGGGAGGTTGATTTTAACTTGTTTAAAAACCTCTATCATTGCTTCCATGGATGCCGTCTTCTTATTAAAAGGGGACAGTGTATCAAGGCATTGGGAAAAGGGTACCTTAGGCACATATGGTACCTTAAGCTCATGTGAAGTGCTAGGGACTAAGTCATTCCTCTTAGGTGTTTCTCCCTCACCCTTGCTCTCATTGGGTGTACCAACGGGGTCAACCTTCTTAGCACTAGTTGCATCTAATGCAACTGGCTGAGGTTCTATCTCCGTTCCACTTCTTAAGGTAATCACTACTTGCACCTGCTCATGGTTCTTTCCATTCCCACTCGACCCCTCTGCCTGTATTGACCCTTAGGGTTGGCCATAGTCTGACTCAGTAATTTTCCCTCATCCCTCCTATTCATGTTGTTAGCCATTTGACCTAATTGGGCCTCTAGCTTGGCAATGGAGTGAGTATGGGAGTGAACTACTGGTGCTAACCCCTTAAGTTCTGAGAGAACTTCTAACACTTGAGTCTCAAATGCAGAGTTGCCTTGAGGAACAAGTGGGGATTGTGGTTGCCGGTAAGGTTGTGGGGATCGGTAAGGTTGTGGTGGTCGGTAGGAAGATTGGTTGGAAAAATTATTAAAATTCTACCTTGGTGGTGGAGGGTTGTAAGAAGTACCTTGTGAAGGAGGTCTCCATGAAAAATTAGGGTGATTTCTCCATCTCGAGTTGCATGTGTTGGAGCACGGGTCATTACTCGGGTTAAAGAATCCTTGACCCACATTCATATGTTCTTCGACTAGTTCTGAAAATTGTGGTGCTGAAGGACACTCATTCAAGTCATAAGCAAGGCTCGCACAAATAGCATATGCGTCATGAAATTGAGGTTGATCATGCTGTGTAGGGGCATGTCCTGCAGCTAATAATTGGTCCATTTTGTGGGGCAATGCCTCTACTTGTTAGGCTAACTCTAGGTTTTTCCCGACCTCATAAATGCCCCCTCTTTTCGAGGCTCCAACTACTGGCTGCCGGACTTGCCGTGCTGCGGAGGCATTTTGGAGGGAGTTATCACTTAAGTTCTCAAATAATTGCCATGCCTCGGCGTCATTTTTGGACACGAATGTCCCACCACAAGATGAATCCTCCATTTGGTGGTGAGGCTCAGTTAAGCCATAGTAAAAGGTCTAAACAAGTTGCCAATCAGGCACTTGGTGGTAGGGACACTGTTGGAGAAGGTCACGAAGTCTCTCTTATGTCTCATGAAATTGCTCACCATCAATTTGAGCAACACTGGTGATAGCTCGCCTGAGTTGGTTGGTCTTACCAATGGGAAAGTACTTCTCCAAAAACTTTTACTGTAATTGGTCCCAAGTTGTGATAGAATTAGTAGGGAAGGAGTTCGGCCAGTGTTTGGCTTTGTCCTTTAATGAAAATGCGAACAATCGCAACATTAAGACCTCATTTGTGAAATTCTGGATTCTCACTTTAGAGAAAATTTCTAGAAATTCATTCAAATGTTTATGAGGATCATCATGAGCTAGTCCATGGAATGATGTGAGCATTTGTTTAGTGCTAGACTTAATCTCATAATGAGCAGCAGTGGTGTCGGGTAATTGGATGCATGATGGTGATGTATATGCAGTGGGTGTGAAATAATCCTTAAGGGTCCAGTTGCGCCCATTTGGGACATTTGGGTTTTCCATCTCCAATGGTTCAGGATATGGATATATATATATATATATATATTCAAGCCTAGGAACACGAGAAGAGGCTCTAAGTTTCCTAAAAGTCCTTTCTAGTTTAAGGTCCAAATTCCACAATTTAGGGCGACAAGAACGGCACCCCTGCAAACACTACTCACACACACACACACACACACACACTAAGTTCCGACTCTGTGCACTAAGTTATGAAAACAGAATATCAAAGGAGAAAATATTCACAGCAGTTAAACGAAAACGGTTTACTCGCATTGCAAGTGATTGACGTATAGACCGTTGTCTCCAATCCACTTAAGCTCTTTCTTTTTTTTTTAGCATTTTGGTGCTCTGTTTGCAAGTATTTGCTTTTGTTTTGTTTTTAGTTTTATTTTAACACTTTTGTTTTGCATTTTTTTTTTTTTTTTAAAACTTGGCTGCACTTCGATTGCACTCTAGTGATGGTTCCAAAAAGCATAAAATCCTAAACTAAAAATTAAAATAAGAATATAACTTTAAATTAATTAATTTCGCCAGAAATCCCCGGCAACGGCGCCAAAATTTGATGGGTCGTTACACACACTAAATATAAACATTAAACTATACCAAATTTTTTTAGAATAACGGCACGTCCAGGTATCAATCCACAGGGACAATTGTGAAATTAAACTAATTTAATCTCTAAATTCCTAAATTAATTTTGATTAAAAAGTTGAGGGTGTTATGACTAAACAAGAATTAAATGAAATTAAGAAATTAAACATAGGGTTTGAGAGATTGATTTTTGGGAAACATCCTAGGGCAAAGAATTCACCACTAACCACATAAATCAGATTAAACATCGACCATAATTTGCAATCCGGTTTGAAATACCCAATATTTAACAAAGACAAGTTTGAAATATTTTTCAAGAGGGTTGTCGCATTCAACGTACAGACATAAATCATCCCAAGTATCATGAGGCGTTTGCTCTAAACTATGGTAGCAACACGGCCCGTGTCTCGTAGCATGACTCGTCTCGTACTTTGAACACAAACATAAAGAAAACTAATGTACGGAAAGTATTAAACAATCACAGTGAGTAAAATACTTGAAGATATGAAAAGAACAATTATTATAAACTTCTAAAACATCCATACACGTGTTCAAACCGTTTCACAATTCAAGCCTAAGAAAAATCCCTTTTACATGGCTAGGGTTTCATCAAAACCCTAGAAAAGAAGAGCCTAGCCACTCATGGAGGAGTGGGAAGAGGTGGAAGAGATGGAAGAGGAAGAAGCCCTTATAAAATATCTCCTTAAAGCTTGAGGAAAATCACATTTTCAAAACCCTAGCCTCCCTTTCCTTAGAATAATTTTTGAACCCTTTTGCAGCTCCCTTTTCTTCTTTTTATTTCCAACATAATAGACTAAAAATTTCATGCACGCAACCCTAGGCGGACCGCTCGAGCGGCTGTGGGTTGCACGTGCAGTAAGGTGGTTGGCTCAGATTTTTCGTTTCTCGCATGGAGAATCTGCTTTCGCGCCCTTTTTTTGGTTGAATTTGCATATTTCTCGTCAATTCTGTACAAGTGCACAAACACATCATCTCCTCCAAATAAACAGAATTAAAAGACTATAAATGTAACTTAAGCGACCTCAATGTAGTACCTTTCAGACTACGTTACATACATAAACAGAGGGCATGATGTCAAAAGCCTCGCCAGAGAAGGTCACCTCTGTTGCCAATGTCAGAAAACCGATGAATCAAGCCGGGTATATCTAGCTCCCCGTCATGGGCCAAAAATCGAGCTTCGTACAGAGTGAGTCCACACATTTAACCAAGTGCCCATGCATAGCCGAAACGGGGTTATGGCATGATTTCTCCGTCGTGCCGAGATTCCATCAATGCTTGAAATTCTTCAAGTGTTGGACACATCTCTTGTGATCCAAAACGAAACACATGTGTAATTGGGTTCTAACACCAAACAGCGGCATGGAGGAATGGAAAACAGAGTGGAATCCGACTCAAAGGAAAAAGGGCATTTATGCCAAAACTGCAAAAATTTACCTTTTCCAAGCCGTTCAAAGTGGCAATCCAATCTCAGAGCCTATTGTTGAGCAAAATCTCCATTTTGAGAGCAAAATGTCAAAGACTTATTATTTTGCTAAGAAAAGAGTTTGGGATCACCTTTTATAGACTTTGAAAAGAAGCAGTGCATGATAGCTGGATCTCACTGACCGACATCAGTTTTAGAGCCGGCTAGCTCTCATTAGAGTCCGGCCGTATCTATTTGGAGCTGGTCGGCTCTCAATGACTACCCAGATTAGAGCAGTTGCATATAAGGCAGGCTTTTGCCTTGGAGTGTTGCGGTTGTGTTTTGAGTCCTGTTTTGGTTTGTATGAAGTGTTGTTTAGTGTTTTTAGGTTGTTTTCATTTTTTTTTTCCATTATCGAGTTGTATTTTGCATCTTTTCTGGTTATAGGTTGTTATCCGATTCAAGAATGAAATCAAGTGCGAACATTTATAATTCTCAAGTCTCATGCAAGGTTATCATGCAACAATTTTTCCATTCATCCAACACACACTATGCAAGAGGATCCATCCAAAAAAAAATTTTCATTCAAAAATTTCTTTTTCATACACTAGCAGGTCCAACCCCAATCATCATTTTACAAAGCCAAAAACAAAAGAAAAGTCTTCAAAAATAAAACGTGTATATTTGAAGCTAGTTCCTAAATACAAAGCAAAAGAAAAAAAAAAGTAAATCAACACTCTATCCTTGCCCGCTTCCTCCTCGGTTGCGAAGGAGGTGCATCATTATTGTCACTAGGGCTGCTAGACTGTAGGTCGACCTCATCTCCCTCATCCTCAAGGGTCGTGTACCCATGCAAAGATTCCTCAGAGGATGAGCACTGCGTTGCTCGGCCTCTCCCCCCTATCAACCCATCCACGGCTTCTCACTGGACTCTGTCCCTCTCCTTCTAGCTAGAGAAGGTCATGCAAGTGCAGCTGGTGCCCGCTCAAGCTGAAAAAGAGAGCATTGCATTGATATCAGTATAGACTAACAAGAATATGAATAGGAAACAACAACGAACTATTGACAAAGTCAACTGTTTAGAGAAGATCATTGGTATACACCGCGGGTACCTACAAAGGAAGAAAATTTGAGAACAATGGACAGAAATAACAGGGTACAGTGAACGGACATAAGGCACATAGGGCAATGAAAAGTAAAGTGCAGTAGACAATGTGCACTTACTTGACGTCAGAGGCGAGCACCAATCTACGATCCCTTTCCTCGATATGCTCAAGGGGGATCTACTCAATCACCCTGTCTGGTCGCATGTATACGACCTCGGTGGGAATCATAGGAATCCCAGGAATAGGAATGGCAGCAGGAGCACCTCCAACAGCAGTGACAACAGCCTCGGGGAGTACACGAACCACATCCCTGGTAAGACGGGCCATCATCCGGGTCTGTAAGAATGCAGTGAAATCGTCGGCTCGTGGTATCTGTCACCGTCCTCTCCCTGCATCAAGTGGTCGATCAAAGGCCCATCCTGGAGATCATCGGTAATCCTTATATCAGGAGGAGGAGGAGGATATGGGACATCGGGATCGGCCTGGCCTCGGGTCTAGTGGATGAAGCGCTCCCCCAAGTAGTATGCCCCGCCGAAGGGGCCCTCAAAGAGAGTCTGCATGGTGGAGGCCTCCCATGCAGCAATGTAAATCACCCTCGAAACCTGAGGAATACTCGCCTAAGGGTGCCAGTCAACCTGTGAACAAAAGGTGCAAAGCAACAGTATAGAAACAACCAGTATGAGAACGGTAGCGCAGTACAGAAATAACAGTGTGAACAGTGGTTTGTGAATAGTGGTATGTGAGCAGTGGTATGTAAACAACAATGTGTAAACAGCAATATGAAAATAAGAAACAGTGAAAGTAAAGACTAGTGTTGTTACCCTATCCACAGTGATGGTGTCGAAGAAGCGGCGGAAGTAAGGAAAATCTTAATCTACGCACCGGCGCCACTCGAACTGGGAGTTATAGTACCAAGAGCAGGGTATTGACAACTCAAGTGGTTGTACTGGAATTGGTGAGAGGGAAGTGAAGTATGTATAAACCCACAACTGCAAGAATAAGAGATGCAAGTGAATGAGTAAAACACGACAGGGCAGATCAGACAAATAGGAAATACAATGCAAAGCAAAAAGAGAAGTGTGAGGTGTACCTCCCAAACATGCCAGTAACCACCAAGTAAGTCCGCCTTGCAACGAGATGCGGAGCTCATGTAGCAGTACAGAATGGCCAAGCTGGCGCCACCCCAGCCATACTCCCCCACCCTCTGCAGATCCCAAAAGATAATGCCCCATGATATTTTCCCTATTTGCAAACAAGGTAGTACCGAGGAGATACATCAGAAATCCACAAGCATACTAGATGACCTCCTCCGGAGTAGCTGGCTGAAGATCAGAGAAATCCTCCAAGAACTAGCTGTATTTCACCATCTCGAGGCCGTTAGTGTCTGGGATCGCTCCGAGGAGATAGAGTTGTACAGCTCTCCACTACGCCATGCCCAGATCAAAAGGGATCTGTCTGCCAACCTCAACCCGCAGAGCATCACAAAGTCATACAGAGTTAGAGTCAGCTCCCCGATTGATGAAAGGTGGAACGAGTCTGTGGTGTCCCACCATCGCTCCACCAGGGCCCCGTGAAGTACCGAGTCAACCCTCATCTGCACCAATCCCAAGCAAAAAGGTCCAAAGCCAATTGCGTTAACTAATGCTCGAACCTCTGCAGGAAGCTTCTCGTACCAATGCCTGGGACCGGAGCTAGACTCGTAGCACCTAATCCTCTTGGCCATCACTTGTAATATCGAAATGTTGTTAGTATCCGCAGTGTATTGAAAAGAAGATTGTTTACAAGGAATTCAAATATGTTCAAACAAAGAGAAGAAATTGCTTACCATAGAGGCATCGACAGACAGGTGCTCTATAGGCTCTTATAGGAGAATATCCTCATTAATCCCAAGAATGAGACCCTTGAATCGTAGAATACCGCCCGGGGTCAGAGCGTGAGTGCATGGCTGGTAGGTGGCTACGTCAAAAGGCCTATCGGCAAGATGAGGCAACACAGGCTCAGGAGGAGGAGGGACGATGTCCTCGGCTTCTATGTCCTCACCTAGGATGGCCCCAATATCAACAGTTGGGTCAAGAATGGGGAGTTCATCGCTAGCCATAAAGGGAGAGAGAAAAAGGTGAAGAAAAGTGAGCGGGTGAGTGAGATTGAGCGAAAATCCCAAAACCTAAACCCTAGGAGAGAGAAAAAGAAGAGAGAAGGAAAAATCAAAGGACAAGAGGGAAAAGTATGGGCAAACACGTTGGAAATCAAGGAAAACCAAGAGAAAACTCAAAACTCAACCAAATGACTTTTCGTTCAGCTCAAAATGTAGAGGAGAAAGAGGGCTTCAAGAAAACAATCTGCAAGGGTTGATGGGTTTTGCAAAGAGAGGGAATCCAGACAGAAGAGAGTCCTAGAGAAAGAGGAGGGTTGTTTTCGGGCGTGGGTGTGTGTGAGAATGAGGGTTAGGTTTTGTTTTAAACAACCTTAGCTCGCAGAAGGACCAATATGTCCCTAGCTACCGTCGCGGGCCCACCGGCTCTTTTTGGGCCCGATCGTACTTCATTGGAAGTCGACCTGCCCCAAGTGCAACCCGGGTTATTATTTTCGTTACCTCTGTGTTATTTCGATGAGTGGGTTTTACTTTGATTTTAGTTTAAAATAGTAAAAAATAGAAAAACAAAGCAGAAGAGAAAATGGAGAAGAGAAGAGAAAAAACAAAGGAAAAAAAAGAGAAAAACAGTGGGAAAGGAAAAAAAGGGGGGGGGGCAAAAACTGAGAGCACATAAAAAATTATAGTGAGCAAAAAAAAAAAGAAAAAAAACAAAGGGAGAATATAGAATAGAAAAAAAAGAATAGAAGGAGTTTTGTTTTTACTTTTCATTTTCTTAGATCGATTTAATTTGTTTGATTCATAATTGATTGAAGTTGAATTCATAATTTGTCTAATTTGTTTTGTTTAAATTTATAATTTGTTTTGTTTAATTTGTTCCGTTCATTTATCAATTGTTTTGCCTAAGTCATAATGTGTTCCATTATTTCGCTGTGCATCCCGTAATTCCTTTGTTCCATTTTTTCGTCATTGTTTCGGATTTTGTGTATTACTTATACTATTAGCCCATTTTCCATAAAAATTGGTGGACTTAATTTCGGAATTTGAGCTACTGTGAAACTCGTGTTTACCTTTGGCACCTCAAATTCATTCTCTGAGGCCTTTTGATCTCGCTGTGTCATGTTTTGATTTAGTTTAATCATCCATGCCACCCTTCCCTCCTCTCATGTGAGACGCATTAGGATTGTTTTCCTCGATTAAAAACAATAGGTGTGCCTGTTTATTTACACTATATTTTCCTCCTTTCGCATGAGACGCGTTGGGATTTTGATTGCTCAGTTAAAAATAACAGGTGTGCCTGTTTGTTTACACCATCTTTTCCTTCTTTCGCGTGAGATGCGTTAGGATCTCGATTGCCCGGTGTTTATACCACCTTCCCTCCTCTTGCATGAGATGCATTAGAATCGTTCACCTCGGTTAAAAACATTGGGTGTGCCCGGTGTTTACATCACTTTCCCTCCTCTCGCGTGAGACGCGTTAGAATCGTTTAACTTGGTTAAAAACATCAAGTGTGCTCGGTGTTTACACCACCTTCCCTCCTCCTGCATGAGACGCGTTAGGATTGTTTTCCTCTGTTAAGAACATTGGGTGTGCCTGGTGTTCACACCACCTTTCCTGCTTTCATGTAAGATGCGTTAAGATTGTTTTCCTCATTTAAAAACATCTAGTGTGCCTATTTGTTTACACCACCTTTCCTCTTCTTGCGTGAGACACGTTAGGATTGTTTTCCTCGGTTAAAAACATCAGGTGCACCTGGAGTTTACACCATCTTTCCACCCCCATCTACATGAGACGCAGTTTGGCATGGAACCTTTTTCGTTCTCCCTACGTGAGACGTAGTATGACTTATATTTTCTTACATCATTTCTCTATGAGATGTAATTTGGTTTGCAGTTTTGTTGTCCTGATCATGTGAGATGTGTTGATTTATTCGCTTCTTTCCATGTGAGACACGGCTTTGTTTTGCTTTGATTTATGCTTTCGTTCTTTCGTCGCTTGTTATTGTCATTAATGTTTCATTACGTTCTCTCATTGCATGATCATAAGTTATGTTTTTTGCATATCATTTTGCATTTCTCCCTTGAACTACGTAGGTTTGATTCCTTGTAAAAGGGGATACGTAGGCAACCTTTGGGTTCAACCTTTGGCAATTGTATTTTGATTTGTTTTCTTGCCCAAGTCTTACGACCTTGCCAAATAGGTCGTCTTTGGGCTTTGACACTCACTCACGTCATTTCATGACTTCGAGTTTTGTCAAAGAGGGGCAACTATAGACACCCAATTTTTTACAGCTAGTAAGACTTAGGCACTTGGTCCATAGCACTCGATAATGAAAGTTGCATTGCACTCGATAATGATAGTTGCATTGTGCATGATTTGAATTCTCAACGAAGGAATCTAGTTCGAGCTCTCGAAACAATCCCAAACCTTTCATATTTACATTGTTTGTATCCCAGAATTTTATTTTTGAACATTGCGTCAACCTACACTAAGTTTGAAACAGAAGAACAGGGGAACACATTGGGAGCCGGCCGTACCACATTGGGAGCTGGTCGTAGCCATTGGGAGCCGGCTGACTCTTTTTGGCGAGAAACACTGTTCTGGGTAGGAATCAACCAACTGTCAATTTTTGAAGATATTTTCGACCTATTTTGCTCAAATTCTATAAATGCGGGCATATATCTCAGTGTTAGAGGTTAGAAAATTTTCAAAGAAGCTAAATCAACCATGAGAGCTCCTTCTTCTTGTGCAAGCTAACTTTGATATATTTGATCATCCTTATACCATATCTATACATCACATACAACCTTGGAACTAAGCCTTAGAACCTTGGTTGAGCTTTGAGAATCACAATTCAAGCATGAGAGTGTTCTTGAACCAAGTTTGTGTTGCAAACAAGAGCTTGCCTTCTTTGAGAGGTATAAGCTTACCACCTTTTCTCTTGCTCTCTTTTCTATCTCTTGCTATCTATTTCTTGTGTCTTGGTGTTATTTTCAGTCCATTTCAAGTGTTTGAACTTGGGTTTGGATAGCTACCAAAGGGTAGAGAGGGTTAACACCTTCTCTTGCACCTTATTTCATAGCTCAAGCCCTTGTTTTAAACTCTTTTCTTTGGTTTTCAAGCTGATTTTCAGAGTTTAAAAGAGGCCAAAAAAGACACGCTTTGAGGTCTCGAAAATGAAGGGGTTAGCCACTCCTCCTTGTTCTTGCTTACTAGTCTTGTTTCCCTTTCTTTTTGTTTAACTTTTTGGGCTCTTTTCATGCACTTTAAGTCATTGATTTTTACATTTTAGGGGCTGTTTTAGGGTTGTCTTAGTTATTTAATTAGTTCATGCTTTGAGTAGCTTGCTTGTATTATCATAAGTCCTCATATCTTGCTTGTTGTATTGTGTTGTCCATGGCTCTTCTTTGCTTAGTTTTCATGTCAAGAGTCTCATTTTAATAATCAATTTAGCATTCATTTCTGCAACCTTCCTCATTTCTTTTTTTCTTCTTTGTTTGAGAGTTATTTTAACCATTGATGGTTATTCAAAGCATGAGCTAGAGACCTATGCTCAATGGCTTAATCTCTACGAAGGTTCATCGTCAACGACATGGTATCTCTTTCATGTTTAGGATTGCCTCTCGTTTGATGTTCTTCTCATTTAGTGGAGTTAATGATCACTTTGGGACAAATGGATTAAAGAATGGCAAAGACTAATATAATTGGCCTCAAATCAATGAAACCGACATAAAGAAAATGTTTAGAGTTAGTTGGATTCAACTGGACGTTATGCCGAGTCCATTGTTTCGAGACTTGTCACTTATCACTCCATGATATGTTGATAAGGCTCGCTGCATGTCCACTTACCTCTTTGAGCTTTCAAGATATGAGGGAAGCGTGGTTTGTCATTGTATTTATTAATTTTGTCCACAAGTGCTTGGAATCATTAAGCCATCAAATTGTGCTCGTTGGTGATTTCGGACTCGAAATTGTTCTTCTCTCTAGTTTTCCATGACAGAGAAGAGCAGAAGGGACAAACAAGGCCTTGAAAGGCTCTGTCTACACTGTTTTCACCTCAAAGAACAGAAACACTTTTGGTATAAAATTAGGGTACAGACGGCTCTCTTTGGGCCTGGTCGGATCTCATTTGGGGTGGGCCAGCTCTCATTGTGTGGTAAACAAAGACCTTTTGGTAGAAACAGAGAGCAGTGACTGAGGGTGAGGTAGAGCAGTCTGGGCAGACAATGCGGCTTCTAGACCCTGTACATGCAATCATTGTGCCTCGTTGATTGTTTGTATTGACATTATTATTGTAATTACTATTGTTGTTGTAATGTCGTTGTGATTATTATTGTTGTAATTTATTACTATTGTTGTACATCATCATTTGTAATTATTATTATTCTTTAGTCATGATTTTTATAGCTTGTTCATCATTAGCTTTGTTGTAATAAATTAGATAGCTAGTTAGTTATTTAATTCATTCATTCGAATTTGTGATACATAGTTTATTTCAGACACTCATTCAGACCCTCTTGCACGAGGGCAAAATATACAATAATTGTGTATGTCTTCCAACCCCCATTTCTTTCTCCATTTTATTTACCCGCTTATAATGGTAGCATAGAGCATAGAGCATCATGCTTCCTTAGCATTCCCATGTTTGCATACACTCATCTCGCATGCATTAGGGTTCAGCTCATCAAACTAACCAATGTCAATTTCAATTTCATTACTCGACTATGTGATTTATCCCGTGTCTTGAATTGAATTATATGTCATGCTAGTAGCTGAACCTAGTAATTGCATATTATATATGTTGCATTAGTCATATTGCATTGATTAGGAGCATGCATTATTTCTAATTATTTTATCTTTTTTGGCTTGCCTCGGAGTACTAGGTGAGCTTTTAATTGCTTTCTCATATTCCATGCGTGTGATTGTTGCCATGTCAAGCATATCTTCCATAAGGTTAAGTGCTTAAGTGATGTAACTCTTTGAATGCCTGTGGATGGAGGCTAATCGCTAAAATTGGGATGAATTGATTAATGTACATGCAAACTCACCTTTTTCAAGTGAAGCGCATTCAAACATTTTCAAGAAAACAAAGAATCAAAGCATTCTGATTTTTGCAAATTAGTCTATACTTGTGTACATCACATAGTAAAGTTCGCCTAATAATCAGAACAAGAGCGTATAATGTAAATAATAATCACATCATGATTAGTAAAGGCCAATCGTTGATCGGGCGAGTGGGGTGCTAAATTCATGACCTTCCTCTCTCGTACCTAAGTTCCCGAACCAAGACACTTTGGTGATGACAGGCACGTGGCCTTTAGCATGAGTCATGGGTTTCCTAAATTTCCCAAAAATATTTAGGTGGCAACTTTAAAATCTGGCAAAGCAGTCCATTTTTGTCATTTTGATCCAAAATAGATTTTCTAAAAAATTTGCCAGATTTGGACTCATTTGTATTTATCTATTTCACATTGCACTTGTGAAATCGGATTCAAAATCTAAGGAGTCTGAATTGTATGGCTGATCGTATCGGAAAAGAGCACGAAAAGTCAAGCTACAGCGTCTCATGAGCCAACTATACCATCTCCCTGCACATGAGTCAAATGTATGCCTTTATGGATGTCCCTTTATAGTTCAACTATTTCTGCTAGTGCTAATGGAAGTACCACATAGGATTAATTGCAAATTCTAATTATGAGTATGATTATGTTTCTGTTATAAATTATGTTTTCTATAACAGTTATGGACAACATTCATTAAACCCTTTACCTTGTTATTATTCACTGGGCTCTAACTTATTGTATTATTTATGTATGTAGGTGATCAAATGCGTGGCCAGGCTCAGTGATGACCACGTGGAGTTTTGTTTTGTTGGCCAACCTTTGTGCCTCCTGAGGAGGTTCCAAAAAAACTCTAGTGGTTGAGTTTTGTGAACCAAGTTTAAGCTTTTGTTTTTCTTTTGTTGGATTCTGAACAAGTTTCTATATATCTGTATATCTTGACCAAGGCCGGACCAATTTCATTGATATCAAAAGGAAAAATCCCTGGAGGAGGTTGAACCAGAGGCCGATAAGCTGAAGCTTAGGGAAACATGTCCTGAGGATCTGGGACTGGTAGATTTTCTACTGGTGCGGGTAGATCCGAGTTTGGTTGAGCAGTAGGGATTAGGTGCACGGTTGATGCTAATGCCCTAGATGTATGCCGTAGGTTGGCATTGGCTTCATCTTATGCAGCCATCCTCTAGTTTATAGTGTCCATAGTCCTTTGGAAGGCAGTCATCATGGCAGGGAATTCCTCTGCATTCTATGATGTGTTATGTGCCATTGCTAATCTGGGTGAACTAGATGCTGGTGAATTGATTTACTGAGAACAGGTAGGTGTTTGTGGAGTGCTTTGTATTGATGCTGCTGATCGTCTGTTCCTTCTCCATCGAGTGATTGGAGGAAGCGAGACTAGCACGGGCTAACCACTAACAAGGTCTTGAGCTTTACATAGCCTACCGAAACGAGTCCACACAACTTGGGGAATATCGAGTATTTCTGAAGCTATGATGGTAAACTACCTAGCAAAAACAAAGAAAGAAAAACAAAATCAAATTGAACAATACTTCAGCCCCAATTCACAATAGTCAAAACACATAGCTGAATTGTAATCCCCATTGAACTCTGTTCTCAAACTCATACTGATATGAACCATCCTACGCAGTTTCACTGTAAAAGCACATATCAAGTAAAAGAATCAAAACACCCCTATGAGGGGGTAGCGTTACCCTGTCCTAGATTTTTGGCATGATCTAGGTTGCACTATATCAAATAATAAGTTTCACAACATCTTACAAATGGGTAGCATCCTATCCTAAGTTAGAATAGTCACTATAGCTTCACGATATGTAACTAGGTCAAATGGTCAAAAGGGTACCTAGGCAAGTAGGATCAAACAAGAAGTGAAAGGAGGATCAAACGGTACAGCGGTAGTCCAGATCCAGGGGTTGTGTTTCCAACATGGCAGAGCCCATGACCGGTCAGCCTTTTGGGCAAGCCTCTGGCAAACCGTCCAGGAATAACAGATGAAAAATACAATGACTTAAAGTAACCATGCAAATGCAATCAAAGAACATATAAATGTAGATAAAAATTTACATCATGAGTTTTAAATGAAGTTCTCTAAATCTCCAGCGGAGTCGCCAGAAACTGCAGCCTGACTTTTCACAATCCTTTCGGAAGGCGAATAGCCCTACAGTTTGGGCTTCACTTCTAGTTCAAAATCCGATTTCACAAGTGCAATGTGAAATAATGAAAACACAAAAAGAGTCCAAATCCGGCAATTCTTTTTGAAAAATCAATGTTTGAATCAAATGCCAAAAATAGACTGCTTTGCCAGATTACAGAGTCGCCAACTAAATATTTTTGAAAAATTTAGGAAACCTGAGACTCGTGCTAAAGGCCATTAGTTCATCATCACGAAAGTGTCTCGGCTCAGGAACTTAGGTATGAGAGAGGAAGGTCATGAATTGAGCACCCCACTCGCCCGATCAAAGATTGGCCTCTACTAATCATGATGTATTTTTTATTTACATTGTATGCTCTTGTTCTGATTTATTAGCTATTTTTACTATGTGATGCACACACAAGGTATAGACTAGTTTGCAAGATTTGGAGCACTTGATTTCATGTTTTGTTTTGAAATTGTTTTGTGGATTTGCCACTTGAAAAAGTGGGCTAAAATGGACATTAATCAAGTCATCCCAATTCAAGCAACTAGCCTTCATCCACAAGCATTCAAACAATTATATCATTTAAGCAATTAGCGTAATGGTATTCATGCTTTGACATGGCAACACAAACATTCGATGCAACATGCTAAAGCAATAAAAGCTCACCTGATACTCTGAGCCAAAACAGGTGAAAGAGTTAGAAAAAATATGCATGTTCCTAACGTATGCAATATGACTAATGCAACGCACACATTATGTATTTTATAGGCTCGGCTATGAGCATGGCATATGACTGCATTCAAGACATGTGAGAGATCACGTATTCAAGTAATGAGTTTTGAACATCGATATTGGGTTAGTATGATGAGCCGAGCCTTGGATGCATGAAAGACAAATGGATGCGAAACATGGAGTATGCTAAAAAAAACGTGATGTTTCTAAACTAACCATCATAAGCAAGTAAGTAAAAGGGAGAAAGGCGTGGGTTTGTTAACTAGGAAGCTCTTCCTCTCTTTAAAGAGGTAATCTTTGAACTCTTTCACCATCTTTTCTCTCTCTTTTTCTTGTGTTTTTCATACTAATTTCAGAGCCATTTTAAGCTTAAAAATGTGATTTAAACCTTACAAAAAGAGGAGTGGTTAGCCACCCTTCCTTAGGCCTTGTTCCATAGCTTTTTGCTTTGTCTTTTTCTACTTTGTTTTGTTTGGTTTTGGCCACTAGTTTTTTGGAGTTTAGGGGCTGTGAAGTGTTTATTTAATTTATAATGTGAATATTATCCTTGTGTTGTGGTAAGTCCTCATGGATTTGGTGTATAGGCCATAGCTTCTAATCGATTTGAGTTTATAGTCTTTGCTTTCATTTTTATAGCTTTTATGTACATATTCACATCATTGTAACCATCCACTTGTTCATTCATAATCTGCAACCTCCCTTGTTTCTTTGTTTCTTTTGATTAAGAGTTGTATCAAACAATAGATCACCACTCAAGGCACAAGAACGAGACCCCTCATGCTAAACGGTTTAATCTCTTTGGAGGTTCATTACCAGGGCATTACATCTCTCTTATGCTAAGTATGATCTTTTGTTTGAAACTTCCCTTTATCGCTAGTTCATGTACTTCTAAGGGACTAATTTTCCATTTAGACCTTTGGAAATTATAAAGGAAAAAGTTATTATAGCTTATTATCGAGTTTGGTTTGGGGTCATTATCGCTCATTTCGAGTTTGACTCCTAATTCATTATCGCTTGTAAATAAGTTTGATTCTTCCTTTATAATTTTTCCCGTAGAAAAGGGCTTCAAAAGCTCATTTCTCAGGTCAAGTCATGCTTGTTACTCTTTATTGCTTTCGGACTTAATGGACGTACTCATTACCTTTGGACAAAAAGGAAGAAAATATACAAAAATGAAAAGGTAAAGTAAAAAGGGCTAATAAAATTCGAGTTAAAAGGGGTAAAAAGATAATAAAATTTGGTTAGGCTCAGTCAAACGTTATATTGAACCTATTGCATCTTGAGTCATCACATACTATTTTAGTGGTGCTTGATGATTCTTGAAGCAAGTCTACCCCTCCCCTTGAGGTAACTCCATGATAGGGAGGAGGTGTTGTTTGTCTTTTGTTTCATTTTATTGAGCTCTTGTCCTATCGTTTCTAAGATCATCACACAACAAATTTGCAATAATTAATAATTTGAGAATTGAATCTACTCCTCCCTTGATCATCTTCATATAGGGAAGGTGTCACGACCCAAACCCGCCCCTATGGGTTTAGCACCGTAACTGGCCAGTAATCCGAGCTTACCGAAGGCCTGCTTAACAGTAAAATAGTAAGCTAAAGCCCAATGAATAACATATGCGTAAAGAGGTTAAGAATGAATGTCCTTTCAGTATTGGAAATAGTCATTTACCAGTATATCAGTCATTTAGTTTGTGGCTCATAATTCATGCCATAACAGTCATTCAGAAACTATAATAGTCATATGTGGTACATCCAATAGCAAAACGGTACAGTAGGTCTTAACAGACCAAGCAGTCAATGATGACCATCATATCAGTAAACAGTAGTGGTTCCAAACATGGGAACCGACAGAGATCTCTGTAACAGTAGCAGTAACAGTTCAGTAACAGTAAATTCGCTATGGATGCCACGAATACAGTTCACAAATAGGACAAACATTCATTCAGTAAACAGTGTCATTTCATAAAGCAGTACCGTCATTTGTATAGAAAATTATCTCAATTGAACGTATCTTTACAACATTGTTACTCACAAAGTTCTGGGCTACAAATAAGCTAGTATGCGTCCTCGGATGCCAATCCTATACAGTTACAGAACGAACACACACTAAGCTACACAGTTGGGAAATAATAACTTAATCCCTAATTTGCCTCGATGTGGTTCTACATCAATATCCTCATTAAGATGCCTTAAACTAGGCCTAGGAGTGCCTAGGATGGAATGAGGATGGAAAGATGCTCTTTAAAACACTTTTTAGAATTTTTAGGATACAGGGGTCTCGCTCGAGCGAACATGCAGACAAAGGAGCTTCGCTCAAGCGTGACTTCCGTCGCTCAAGCAGACTGTAAGCTACAGTAAAAATACTGGATGCACAAAAATCACGCTCGACAGGTGCTCGATCCACGCTCGAGCATGAGACACAAGTCCTCGCTCGAGCGTGAACTCTCTCGCTCGAGCGGACTGTAAACACATGCAAAGTACTGGATATACGCATTTCACGCTCGAGCACCACTTTCCTCGCTCGAGCGGACTGCATGAACACAAGGCGTACGCTCGAGCGTGGAGTTCCTCGCTCGAGCGTAAGTCCAAAATCTGGAATTTCCAGATTTGAACCTCAAGCTCAAAACTCAACTTTAAAGCATCAAAACTCAACCTCTTGGGTCCATTTTCTGGAAAAACACTTTAAACCCATAATATAACATGTTTTGAAGATCAATTTGTAAAATCAAAGCCCAAGGGTGAGTCAATTAAACAGCATTTTCAAATAAAACATCAAGAATATGACGAACATGCAACATGCATGAATTTAATCAACTTCAAAGCTTCCAAAGCATGATCAAGCGAGTTAATTCACTCCCAAACATGATGAATTCATGGACTATAACCCAAATATGGACATGCATGCAATAATTTCCATGAAAACAACTCTAAACTTCAAGATTTGCATATGCATGCATTATTTAAGCTTCAATTCAACTCGTTAAGCCAATTCTAGACTCGACTCACTAAACTTCCATGAACCATGCAATATATGACTTAATTTAACAATTAAAAGGATGAAATCCTTACCTAGGTTCCTCAATTTCAAGTCTAGAGGCTCAATTATGCAATTAACCTTTAATATCTTCAAGTCTCCAAGCTAAATGCCTAGATAAACTCAATTTCTCCTATCTCTCTCTCTCTAGTCGACTGAAGCTCTCAAAATGGCTGAAAAAGTGTTGTAATGCTAGCATATAGAGATCAATTAAAGGCTCATGAAAGTCCACTAAGTGGCATTTTAGTAAATAAGTCAAACTCTTGTAAATTAGCATTATTTAATCCAATTTAAACATACCAAATCACATTTCAACTAAATATATCATAAAATTACATAAATTCCAATTAGCATAAAACATTAATCAATTTCATATTCGGCTACCGATAAGGCCTTCAATTTGCAGTTTAAAACATAAAACACGAACAGATAATTTAATAGTCAAACAGATAGACATGCATTTAAACTAACACACTCAATCAATTAACTCAGAATTTCAATCAATTCAATTACTTATCATGATCAGTCTCAGCTAGCAGTAATCAGTGGTGTTATCAGTAAACAGTAGCGAGGGTTGTCACAGTCTCCCCTCCTTATAAAGAGTTTGGTCCTCCAAACTCGAATTACCTTCATTTTGGAAGAAAACAGGATTCAGTGGGAACAAGTCAGGATATCTCTTCATCATATCATCTTCCCTCTCCCAAGTGGCATACACGCCACCATGGTTTTTCCAGTCAACTTTCACTAACGGAATTTCTTTCTTCCTTAACTTCTTGACCCGTCGGTTTCCAATCTGAATAGGCCATTCTTTATAAGGTAGTCATCACTTAGCACTACACGGGTAGGCTCAATCACATGGGAGGGATCCCGAAGGTATTCCCTCAACATTGAAATATGGAACACATTATGCATATGCTCCATTTAAGGAGGAAGCGCTACTTGATACACCACCGGATTAATCTTCTCAATAATCTCATACGGTCCGACATATCTCGGTGCTAGTTTACCCTTGACTCCAAAACCAGTTTGGCCCTTCATCAGTGTTGTTTTTACAAAAACATGATCACCTACTTCTTATTCTCTGTCTTGCCTTCGGACATCTGCATAACTTTTCTGTCGACTTTGTGCGGTTTTCAGTCTCTGTTGAATCAGTTTCACTTTTTCTGTAGTTTCTTGAACAATTTCAGGCCCAAGCAAAGGCCTATCTCCAACTTCCACCCAGCAAATCGGAGATCGACATTTTCTACCATACAAAGCCTCAAAAGGCGCCATACCAATGCTTGAATGAAAACTGTTGTTGTAGGCGAATTCAGCCAACGGTAAATGGCTTTCCCAATTTCCTTGGAAATCAAGAACACGCATTCTCAGTAAATCCTCCAGAGTCTGGATGGTTCTTTCTGACTGACCATCTGTCTAAGGATAGTATGCACTACTCAGTATCAGTTTAGTACCCAATGCTGTCTATAAACTTTGCCAAAATCTCGATGTAAACTTCGAGTCCCTATCAGAAACAATGGACACAGGCACTCCACGCAATCTAACAATCTCATCTATATAGATTACAGCCAATTTTTCCGCATTATAAATTGTTTTGACAGGTAAGAAATGAGCAGATTTAGTCAATCTATCAACGATAACCCAAATTGAATCCATACCTTTACTGGAGCGAGGTAAACCAACAATGAAATCCATAGTGATATGTTCCCATTTCCACTCCGGTATCGGTAAGGATTGCAGTAAACCTGTGGGTCGTTGATGTTCGGCTTTGACTTGTTCGCAATGAAGACATTTCGACACAAAATCAGCAATTTCTTTCTTCATTCCCAGCCACCAGAAATTCAATTTCAAATCTTGGTACATTTTCGTATTTCCTAGATGGATAGACAGTTTCGAATTGTGGCCTTCTTGCAGAATTCTTCTTTTCAGTTCAGAATCACTTGGTACAGACAATCTTCCCTGAAATTTCAACACATTATTCTCAAATTTGAAATTCGGCCTCGGTTTAGATTCCCGTTCTTCGATGATCTTCCTCAAGAAGTCATCCTGTTGCTGTTTCTCTTTAATCTTTTCAATCAGTGCCGGTTGAGCAGAAATAGCGCCTATTGTTCCACCTTGTTCATGCAAAACAATCTCAATTTCAAGTCTTTCAAGGTCACATAGCAATTCTTTCTGCCCGGTGAGTAAACAGGCCAAATTTCCAATCGACTTCTGATTCAATGCGTCGGCAACGATATTAGCTTTCCCGAGATGGTACAAAATTTACAAATTATAGTCTTTAATCAGTTCTAACCATCTCCGCTGCCTTATGTTCAGTTCTTTCTGTGTGAAGAAATACTTTAAAATTCTTGTGGTCTGTGTATACCTCACATGTAGCCCCATAAAGGTAGTAACGCCAGATTTTCAGTGCAAACACTACTGCAGCAAGTTCCAAATCATGGGTTGGATAGTTCTTTTCACGCGGTCTCAGTTGTCGGGAAGCATACGCAATAACTTTCCCATTCTGTATTAAAACACATCCCAAACCCTTATAAGAAGCATCACCATATACAGTATAACCATGCGTACCTGAGGGTAAGGTGAGAATCGGTGCAGTCACTAGTCGAGTTTTTAACTCTTGAAAAGCTGATTCCCTCTGGTCGGTCTATAGTCAAATGATATCCCCTTCTGAGTCAGCTGTGTCAGTGGTAGGGCAATTTTGGAGAAATCCTTTACAAACCTTCTGTAATACCCGGTTAAGCCTAGAAAACTTCGGATTTCGATAACATTTGTTGGTCTAGGCCAGCTCACTACTGCTTCAATTTTCTGCGGATCAACTGAAATTTCATTCTTACTGATCACATGCCCAAAAACATCACACTGTCTAGCCAAAATTCACATTTAGTTAGTTTTGCATAAAGTTTCTGTTCTCTTAGGGTCTATAGAGCAATTCTCAAATGGCGTTCATGTTCTTCCGTGCTTTTGGAATAAATCAAAATGTCATCTATGAATACAACAATAAAGTCATCGAGAAATGGTTTAAAAATTCGGTTCATAAGGTCCACAAATGCAGCAGGTGCATTGGTAACTTCGAAAGGCATAACTAAGAATTCATAATGTCCATACCTCGTTCGAAACGCAGTCTTTTCAATGTTCCCTATCTTGACTTTCAACTGGTGGTATCCAGATCTAAGGTCAATTTTGGAGAACACTTGGGCACCCTGTAACTGGTCAAATAAATCATCAATGCGAGGCAATGGATATTTATTTTTCACTGTTACCTTGTTCAGTTCACAGTAGTCAATACAGAGTCTCCGTGAGCTGTCTTTCTTTTTCACAAATAAGACTGGTGTGCCCCACGGTGAAGTACTGGGCCTGATGAACTTCTTATCTAATAGTTCTTGCAGCTGAACTTTCAACTCTTTTAATTCGGTAGGTGCCATTCTGTACGGAGCTTCGGAAACTGGTTGTATACCCGGAATCACATCAATGGTGAACTCAATCTCCCTATTAATCAAATCCCTTGGCAGATCATCTGGGAAAACATCTGGGAATTCTCAGACTATAGAAATACTGTTCACATTAGTTTTATCATCAGTAGGTACAGTCAATACAGAACATAGATACCCTTTACACCCCTTTCTCATCAATTTAAAAGCTTTCATGGATGAAATCAGGTATGGGGGAGGTAATACCCCAACTCCGTTAAACACAAATTCAGGCAGTCCGAGTGGACGAAAAACAACTTGTTACGTTACACAGTCTATGGTAGCATGATATTTTGTTAACCAGTCCATTCCCAATATCACATCAAAGTGATCAATATTCAAAGGCAGTAAATCAATATACAGATGAACATCCCCAACAATAATTTCACATGCAGGGTACATATAAGCACAAGTCATGGATCCCCCAACAGGTGAAGATACAGCTAACAGATAGTTCATGGGTTCCAATGGTCTATTCAATTTTCGCGAAAAAGCATGCGATATATATGAATGTGTAGACCCCGAATCAATCAAAACATATGCATTTTGAGCACAAATTGAGAGTATACCTGACACAACGGTCTCGATATTCTGCACATCTCTCGGTACGAGTGCGAACACTCGGCCTTGCCTCATAGGCTCTTTTCCAGTCGCTTTGGGGTTGGGTTTCGGTGGAGCAATTGATACTGCTGCGCTTGGTGCAGCTTTACTATTGCCCTGAGGAGTGGAAGGGCAATCTTTGACCATATGGCCCACCTTGCCACACCTGTAACAAGCACTTGAGATTTTATAACAAACCCCCTTATGATTCTTAC
Organism: Camellia sinensis; assembly: GCF_004153795.1. NCBI lineage: Eukaryota > Viridiplantae > Streptophyta > Magnoliopsida > Ericales > Theaceae > Camellia > Camellia sinensis. The sequence continues at coordinate 461,501 of NW_021027212.1, read as the reverse complement.
CACATTCAGAGTAGGGCGGTATAGAACGGTTTCCTTGACTGGAACTGGTTATTGACCCTGTATTCTGCTTTTTATTCAATGGACTGTTCTGGCCTTTCTTAAATTTAAAACCTCGTCTCTTACCACGCCATTCAGACGCTGGTGTTTCAATGCTTCGATGTTCGACTCAGCCATTATTGCTAGGTCAACAACATCCACATACTTAAGTAGTTTCAAAACATTAATTCTATCAAGTATTTCCACATTAAGGCCGCCTTCAAACTTCTTGGCCTTTTTGTAATCGGTGTCAACCATGTGCGGTGCATATCTAGCGAGTTCAGTAAACTTCGACTCATACTCAGCCACGGACATGGTACCTTGTCTCAACTGTTCAAGCTCGGTTACCTTACGGTCTCTGACACACTCTGGGAAGTATTTCTCAAAGAAGGCTCCCTTAAATTGAGCCCAATTCATGGCAGTATTGGTGTCGTGGACCAGCATCCACCACCGTCTAGCACTTTGTGTGCTTCAGAACATGGGAACACTTCGAATAATTTTTCAGTTTTTAGCACCCACGCTTCGGCCTTCAATGGTTCAAGGCCTCCCTGAAATGATGGTGGTTTCATCTTGCTAAACTTCTATGTTAGAGCAATGATGTCATCATTCACATTCTGTTCCGGCTGTACCGGAGGAGATGGGGGTTGTTGGTTCTGTTGTTGTAGCCTCAACGCCTTCGTCAACATTTCAACTGTTCTTTCTAGCCTTGACATTTTGGCCTCAGATGATTCAGTTTCATCGGCAGTTCTTGCATTAGCCATTTCACTATAGGCAATTATGGCAATTATGAACATAGACAGTTGCCTACTTAACATATTAACACATTAACACGTATATTCATGTCATGGCCACACACACTTATCCATGCTCATGCAATGCCCTATTCACTTTTCTAGGACGTCCTGTAACTCATTTGGACACGTGTGTGCGGTATAACTCGTGGTTTAGTATCGCTCTGATACCACTCTGTCACGACCCAAACCCACCCCTATGGGTTTAGCACCTTAACCGACCAGTAATCCGAGATTACCGAAGGCCTGCTTAACAGTAAAACAGTAAGCTAAAGCCCAGTGAATAACATATACATAAAGAGGTTAAGAATAAATGTCCTTTCAGTATTGGAAATAGTCATTTATCAGTATATCAGTCATTCAGTTTGTGACTCATAATTCATACCATAACGGTCATTCAAAAACTATAATAGTCATATGTGGTACATCCAATAGCAAAACGGTACAGTAGGTCTTAACAGACCGAGCAGTCAATGATGGCCATCATATCAGTAAATAGTAGTGGTTCCAAACATGGGAACCGACAGAGATCTCCATAATAGTAGTAGTAACAGTTCAGTAACAGTAAATTTGCTACGGATGCCACGAATACAGTTCACAAATAGAACAAACATTCATTCAGTAAACAGTGTTATTTCATAAAGCAATACAGTCATTTGTTCAGAAAATTATCTCAATTGAACGTATCTTTACAACATTGTTACTCACAGAGTTCTGGGCTACAGATAAGCTAGTACGCGTCCTCGGATGCCAACCCTACACAGTTACAGAACGAACACACACTAAGCTACACAGTTGGGAAATAATAACTTAATCCCTAATTTGCCTCGGTATGGTTCTGCATCAATATCCTCATTAAGATGCCTTAAACTAGGTCTAGGCGTGCCTAGGATGGAATGAGGATGCAAAGATTCACTTTAAAACACTTTTCAGAATTTTCAAGAAACAGGGGTCTCGCTCGGGCGTGGCTTTCTACACTCGAGTGGACATGCAGACAAAGGAGCTCCGCTCAAGTGTGACTTCCGTCGCTCGAGCGGACTGTAAGCTACAGTAAAAATACTGGATGCACAAAAATCACGCTCGACGGGCGCTCGATCCACGCTCGAGCGTGAGACGCAAGTCCTCTCTCAAGCGGACTGTAAACACATGCAAAGTATTGGATACACGCATTTAACGCTCGAGCACCACTTTCCTCGCTCGAGCGAACTGCATGAACACAAGGCGTATGCTCGAGCGTGGAGTTCCTCGCTCGAGCATAAGTCCAAAATCTGGAATTTCCAGATTTGAACCTCAAGCTCAAAACTCAACTTTAAAGCATCAAAACTCAACCTCTTGGGTCCATTTTCTGGAAAAACACTTTAAACCCATAATATAACACGTTTTGAAGATCAATTTGTAAAATCAAAGCCCAAGGGTGAGTCAATTAAACAGCATTTTCAAATAAAACATCAAGAATATGACGAACATGCAACATGCATGAATTAAATCAACTTCAAAGCTTCCAAAACATGATCAAGTGAGTTAATTCACTCCCAAACATGATGAATTCATGGACTATAACCCAAATATGGACATGCATGCAATAATTTCCATGAAAACAACTCTAAACTTCAAGATATGCACATGCATGCATTATTTAAGCTTCAATTCAACTCATTAAGCCAATTCTAGACTCAACTCACTAAACTTCCATGAACCATACAATATATGACTTAATTTAACAATTAAAAGGATGAAATCCTTACTTAGGTTCCTCAATTTCAAGTCTAGAGGCTCAATTATGCAATTAACCTTCAATATCTTCAAGTCTCCAAGCTAAATGCCTAGATAAACTCAATTTCTCCCATCTCTCTCTCTCTAGTCAGCTGAAGCTCTCAAAATGGCTAAAAAAGTGTTGTAATGCTAGCATATAGAGATCAATTAAAAGGCTCATGAAAGTCCACTAAGTGGCATTTTGGTGAATAAGTCAAACTCTTGTAAATTAGCATTATTTAATCCAATTTAAACATACCAAATCACATTTCAACTACATATATCATAAAATTACATAAATTCCAATTAGCATAAAACATTAATCAATTTCAGATTCGGCCGCCGATAAGGCCTTCAATTTGCAGTTTAAAACATAAAACACGAACAGATAATTTAACAGTCAAACAGATAGACATGCATTTAAACTAACACACTCAATCAATTAACTCAGAATTTCAATCAATTCAATTACTTATCATGATCAGTCTCAGTTTAGCAGTAATCAGTGGTGTTATCAGTAAACAGTAGTAAGGGTTGTCACAGAAGGGCAAAGAAGATAAACATTTCCTGGAAACACTCTGTTTTTGCTCTATTTCAGCTCTGTTGCAGTAGGGTATTCTTCAGAAACTTGGGCCAGCCGACCATCATTCAGTATAGTTGACCACTTCTCAGGGCTGACCGGCCACCTATTTGTATAGGCAGTGGTATTTTTGAAACAGAATATAGTAGAATCTGAGGCCAAAACAAATTAATTGTCTGACTACAAACAAAGTAGATTCTGGCAACAAACAGAGTGGTTTCTAGAGGATGTTCTCAGTTGTACACATGCAATTCTTTGCTTCCTATTCGAGTCCATTAGATTAGCCGCTTTAATATTCATATTCATGTGTTGTAACTAATTAATTGCTTTGGTTTCATTTGAATTTGTAATAGCTAGTTAATTCATTCAATTGTATTGTAATAATTAGTTTAATTAGGACATTCATTCGAACCCTCTTGTGCGAGGGCGAATTTGTAATATTTTGTATGTCTTTCAACCCCATTTCTTTCTCCTTTTTATTTATATGCTTACCGTATATAGCATCATATTTTTGGTTTCATATCGTTTCCATGCTTATATCCATTTTTGCATGCATTGGGTTCGGTTCATCATTCTAATATTATTGTTATTTTCCTACTTACTTGAATACGTGCGTTACCGCATACTTTGAGTTGATCCACATGACATGATAAATAAGCTGAACCTAGTAGTTTCATTTTGTATGTGTTGCATTAGTCACTTTGCACTTTAGGAGCATGCATTTTTTTCTAATTATTTTCTTTTTTTGGTTTGCCTTGGTTGAGTACTAGGTGAGTATTTTTGCTTTAGCATATTGCATGTGTGTTTGTGTTGCCATATCAAGCATATTACCATGAGGCTAAGTGCTTATTTGAAATAATTGTTTGAATGCATGTGGATGAAGGCCATTTTCACTTAAGTTGGGATGACTTTGATAAATGTACATATGAGCTTGCTTTTCAAATAGCACATATTCAAAACTCTTTTCAAACAAACATGAAATCAAAAGCATTCCAAAATTGGTGACGTAGTCTATACTTGTGTGCCTCGCATAGTAAGTAAGCATTAACAATCAAAACAAGAGCATATAGTGTTGATAAGAATCACATCATGATTAGTAGAGGTTGATCTTTGATCGGGTGAGAGGGGTGCTCAATTCATGACCTTCCCCTCTCATACCTAAGTTCTTGAGCCAAGACACTTTGGTTGTGACGAACAAGTGGCCTTTGGCACAAGTCACAGGTTTCCTAAATTTTTTAAAATATTTTGGTGGCGACTCTAAAATCTAGCAGTGCAGTTCATTTTTGGCATCTCTGATGATTAATGGATTTTCTAAGATTTGCTGGATTTGGACTCTCATTTGTGTTTTTCTATTTTACATTGCACTTGTGAAACCAGATTCAGAACCATGAGACTCCGAATTGTAGGGCTATCGTACCCAAGGAGACTAAACCCCTCCGATAAGCGTGAAAAACCAGCTACATTAGGATTTTGGAGTGTTTTCAAGAGAGGAATGAAAAAGTGATTGAAAATTTCTTTTTTCCGAACTGATATACGCACAAACTGCTCGAGTGACCAAAACATCGCTCGAGCACACAATAACCCATTCCTAGAAGTTTTGCAGACTGAAGAAGACCGCTCGAGCGAAGTTCTACTCCCAGAAGTTTTGCAGACCTGAAAAATACTGGGAGATCTCAAAGACCACTCAAGAGACCAAAATACTGCTCGAGCGAACAAGAAGAAAACTAGACATGAACTCTTTGAAAAACTAACTCCCAACCTTTTTCAAACACAGCTAACAACCCAACTCAACTACCACCAAGATGATAAAGGGCATAAACAACAGTTAAAGACACAGAATCCCAAGCATAAGAGCATGAAATGGGTCGCGTCTAAACCAGAACTGTTATAATCTTCCTTCCTTAAGAAATTTCATCCCCAAAATTTAAATCAAACCAATAACCAATGGATTTTTAACCAGCCACATTAGTAACAACGATAAAATCGAATCCTCTAACACCCAATATTACAAATTGAGTTCCCAAAATATTTACAATGTTCACATAGTACAACATGAATAAAATTTTATGATGCAAATCTTAAATATTAACAAATAGGTCTGGATACTTCTTATGGACTTCCGCCTCACATTCCTAAGTTGCTTCCTCAACTCTATGTTGTCACCACAACACCTTAACCAATAGGATAGTCTTGCCCCTCAAGACTTGAACCCAAGTGTTTAATACCTGAACTGGTCTCTCATCGTACAAGGTATCCTCATCTACCTCAAACTTGGTCCAATCCAGTACATGTAAAGGATCAGGCTCATATTTCTGGAGCATACAAATATGAAACATGTTGTGAACCCTGGAAAGTTAGGACAACAAGACCAAATGGTAAGTTACCTCCCCAATTCGATCTAGAATCTCAAAAGACCCAATAAATCTAGGAGACAACTTCCTGCTCTTCCTGAATCTCGTCAAACTCCATTTCGGTGATATTTTCATAAACACATGATCCCCCATCTTGAAAGATAGAGGTCTCATTCTACAGTCGACATAGCTCTTCTAGCGACTCTGAACTAAAACCAACCTCTTACGAAAGTGTAGTCTTCTTCATAGTTTCCCAGACTAACTTCGGACCTAACATAGGTGCATCACCATCCTCGACCCAATAGATAGGAGATCTACATGGTCGGTCGTACAAGGCCTAAAAATATGCCATACCAATACTCACTTGAAAACTATTATTGTAAGCAAATTCCACTAAGGGCAAATACCTCTCCGACGAACACTTGAAGCCCCTGAAGCATGTCCTCTAAAATCTGAATGGTGCGTTCAGACTGCCCGTCACTCTGAGAATGATAGGCAGTTCTAAAGGTCAACTTAGTACCTAAGGCACCCTGTAGACTCTGCCACAACCAAGCCGTAAAATGTGGATCCCTATCCGAAACAATAGTCACTATGACCCCATGAAGTCGCACTATATCCCTAACATACAAGTTGGCAAGGTAGTCTACTGAGTCACTCGTTTGCATGGGTACAAAGTGTGCAAACTTGGCCAACTGGTCGATTACTACCTATACCGTGTCATTACCCCATTGAGTCCTCGAAAGACCTATAACAAAATCCATCGTGACATGCTCCCAAGGGTTACAACAAACCCACTGACCCCTGATGCTCAGCCTTCACTTGTTGATAAGTAAGGCACCTAGAAACAAACAAGGCTACATCTCTCTTCATCTCCCTCTACCAAAACTGGCAACAAAGGTCGTGATACATCTTGTGTCTCCCTGGTGTACCGCCAAGCGTGAATGATAGAACTCTTGAAGTACCTCTACTCAACAAGATGTTGGCACAAAAGGGCAGTCTAGGTACCTCACATTCGAGTCAAAATAAACGTTTAAACCCTCATCTACCTCCCCCCTAGATATCTTTGCCTGGATAGATTCCACTTCGTGGTCACCCAATTGTGATTCTAAAACTTGGCTCACTAGAGTACGTTATGTAACTATGGTGAACAAAATGGTGAACTTGATGGAGTCGCTAAGATGAAAGCCAAACTCACCCACAACACCCAATATCTCCTATTCCCGGATGGCGATATTAGCTACACTGCTTACAGATTTCCTACTCAAAGCGTCGACCACTACGTTGGCCTTTACCAGATGATAGTTTAACTCAAAATCATAATACTCCTTAAACTCCATCCACCTCCTCTATCTCAAATTCAAGTCTTTCTATGAAAGCAGATATTTCAAATTCTTGTGATCGAAAAATACTTCAAATCTCTCCCCGTATAGATAATGCCTCTAGATTTTCAAGGCAAAAATCACCGCTGCTAGCTCTAGGTCGTGAGTGGGATAATTTCTCTCATATGTTTTCAACTGTCATGAACCATATGCTACCGCCATCTCCTCTTGCATCAATACATAATCCAAACCTTCCCGAGACGCATCATAATAATTTGAATAACCCAAATCCCTCTCAGAAATAATCAAAACTAGAGCAGTGGTGAGTCTAACCTTAAGTTCTTGAAACGACTTTTCACAAGTCTCACTCCACACAAATTTGATTCCGTACCTCATCAATCTAGTCAAAGGTGAGGCCAATCTAGAGAAATCCTTCACAAAACGTCGATAATACCTGGCTAAGCCCAAGAAACTCCAAATCTCAAAGGTATTCTTAGGTTATTCCCAATCTTGCACTATGTCTATCTTAGATGAATCCATGGTCACACTTCCCCGAACACCACATGGCCTAGAAACTTAACTTTGCTGAGCCAAAACTGACACTTCTCAAATTTAGCATATAATCAATGTGCTTTAAGCAACCCAAGTACAACCCATAAGTGTTCCTTGTGTTCCTCCTCGGAGGGTGAGTAGACTAAAACGTCGCCAACAGAGACAACCTTGAATAGATCTAAGAATTCACAAAAGACTCGATTCATCAGGTCCATGAACGAAGCTGGCACATTTGTCAACCTAAAAGACATCACTAAGAACACATAATGGCCATACCACATACGAAATGTCATTTCTCGAATATCCTCCTCCTTCACCCTTAACTGGTGATAACCTGATCTCAAATCAATCTTAGAGAAACAACAAGACTTTTCAACTTATCAAACATGTCATTTATTCGTGGTAATGGGTACTTGTTCCTGATAGTTACCCGGTTTAACTTTCGGTAATTGATGCACAGCCATAATGTGCCATCTTTGTTTTTAGCAAAAAGAGTCGGTGTTTCCCAAGGTGATGTACTAGGACAAATGAAGCACTTATCTAACAAATCCTGAAGCTGCACCTTCAACTCACACAATTCGGCTGGTCCAAACCTATATGGTTCCATAAAAATTGGAGTCGTGCCTAGCGCTAAGTCAATTTAGAACTCAATCTCTCTATGTGGAGGCAACTTGGTGAGATCCTCTTAAAAAACATCTAGATACTCTCGAACTACTCTTGGCAATGTACTCTGGATCATGCTACCCTCCTTAGGTACTGTGATGGCAAAAAGAAAACTCAACTCTCATTAACCCTTAAGGTCATCAATAGAGGAGTATGACTATCACTCCAATCACACATGAAGAAAAAAATTTCCCCGATGGCACACATACTGATACTCTCCTACGATGGCAATTTATCAAGGCTTAGTAATGAGTCAACCAATCTATTCCTAGAATGATATCAAAAACATGTATATCAAGAACAATAAAATAAAAAAAGAGCTGACGATCCATGACTTCAATCTCACAGGAGCAGCATACTCAACCAATGCCATTCTACCCCCAACAGGTGTCTCAACCAAAAACGAAGACTCCAACAATTCAAACTCCAAACCCAAAGTGGATGCAAAAAGAAGATGAAATGAATAAATGAGATACACCAGTATCAATCAACATTTTAGTAATAGAGTTAAACAACAAAAAGTTACCTCTAACTGTAGAAGGTGCTGGCAACTGATCTGGCGTGGTAACAGCATACACAAGCCCTGAAGGCCTCTGTTCTACCTGCTTACCCCTCAGAGTATAGGCCTGATACACAGATTGAGCCGAAGTAGCTCCCTGATTAGCCCTCGAGGCCTATGCTGACTGTGCAGGTTGATGGCTCTGTGTTTGTCTCGAACTGAATGCACTAGATGTGCCACCAGACTGGGGACAAAACCTTCTCAAGTGCCTCGACTGCCCACACTGATAACAAGTAGGCAGTTGACCTCTCCCCTGGCTCTAGCTCTGAGGACGAGCCGAAGACAGTGTGGATTATTGGCCCCTCCTTTCTATGGAAAAGTTGAAGACCTGTGGCCCAACTGACCACAATTGAAGCAAGTGAACCCACCCTGGTTACCTCTCCCCGAACCTGAACTCGAACTCGAACTCGGTACAAGAAAGGTGGATCTAAATTATGTAGCCTGAGACTGTTGTGGGGCGGAACCCTTTTGCCGTTTGTCGTCCTTAGTGTCCCCCTAAACATCTTAGGACCTCTACCTAGAGCCCCTCATCCGCTTCTCCTCTGCTTGGATCACAGTCTTTAAGTGGGCTGCTGACTCCATAAGACGGACGTAATCCTAAATTATTGACCCGATCTCCAACCTTTTCTCGAACTTGATGCAACGACATTCGTTTGTCATCACAAGTTCCGATGTAAACCTCGACAAGCTAGTAAAAGCAGCCTTAAACTTGACTATTGGTGTGTTCAACTGTTTGAGCTTAAAAAACTGCTCCTTTAACTTCTCCCTAGCCATGGGTGGCAAAAACTTATCATGGAAAGCATGGCCAAACGCCTCCCAAGTCACCCTAATATGCCCTCGCATGTACTTCCACTACTGATCCACATTTCCCTTCAGCTGGAAAGATGCCTAGGTCAGCCTCAAACTATCGTCCTTGATACCACGCATCTTGAACATCTTCACTGTCTGTTTCAGCCACTCATCAGCCTTTAGTGGCTCCTTCAAATCCCCAAAAAACTCATCTGGATTCGATCAGAAGAACTCCTTCTTCAGAAAAGATGGCCCTATTTCTACAACTTGGACCTGATTCTCAGCCCTAAGAATGTCCATGGATTCCCACAATGCTCCGGCCATTTCACGAGCTAAGGCGCCCATGGCTTGTTGGCCTGCTGGCTCAGCCACGTTGGCCTGACTAACTCCTTCCTCCTGTGTCAGAATTTTATCCAATATTGGCACCTCCTGCCACCTAAGCTTGCCACGCCTACCACCACTGCGTCCACGTCTTGACATTCTAATAAAGGTAACACAATAGTTTAGCATATTTACAAATGTGATGAAGTTAATTCACTCATGTCCAAATACAGTGGATAACAATTAATTCACTCCACATAGGCACCAAGTCACGTAATCACAAACGAATTTCCTTCCTAGATAATTAAATGTTCTGCGACATTGCTAGAGTTCTAGCTAGAATAAGCAGTGATCAAGTGCTCTTCTAATAGGACTTGTAGAAATTCATAGATCCAATCAATATCTTAGGAACCAAATCCCATACCAATCTAGTCACATAAATATGTTATCACATAGCATACCATGTCTACTTCTAATATTATCTAGCGAGACAAACCCATTGTGGTAAAAACCACATTCCACGATCCCAAAGTATTTAAACCCAATAGCTCTGATACCAAGTTCTAATGCCCCAAAATAATAATGACAACCCATCTTATAATATTCAACAGAAAACGCAATATATTGAATAATAACCTTTCATTTATATAAGTCTACCGTACAAAAGATGGCATGCGTGAATATACATTCATAAACCCTAGATTTTGAATCTATAACATATATCACATCTAAGTGAATTAATATATATATATATATATATATATAGATAAGTCAATGCCCTAATGGCTACATTTTTCTAAGACAATGCTTGCGTACAACAAATGTGAGTTCAACTCAATAGAGTTAAAATCCAAGACTTGTACAAATATAATTACAACAGGAAATAAAAATGAACATTCAGCTACATCGTCCTCCCAAGCTAAGTCCTTGGTGGAAACATATCATCAACATTTGAAAGTTGTTTTCTATATAGGATGAGCTAAAGCCAAATAGAGATACTTTAACACAATATATGGAACTTAGCAAAGTTATAAGGTGAATGCACATGCATGCCATTTGTCAAACATTATGCCTTTTCATCTCAAAACAATACAATGCCTTTATTAATACAATTCAATTCATGAAAATATACCTTCATATCAGAAAATAGGGCAGTGGATACAAAACACTAGAAATCTCTAGGTACGTGTCTGGCAGTAGGCTATACAAGCACTATCAAAGTCATTTTACCGGTATTAACCGAAAGGATCAGTACCTAACCGTGCGGGTTTCTAGACTTTCACCAAGGACACATAGGCCAACAATATAAACCTAACCATTTTTAAACATGAACTAGGACACGCATGTTTGCTAACTAGTTTATTGTTTTGGCACGGAGTACGATGTAAGTATTTATGCTTTAGCATCCCGCATGCGTGTGAGTGTTGCAATGACAGTATGCCTGCCATGCGGCTAAGTGCTTATGTGTTAAATTGTTTTAATGCCTGTGGGTGGAGGTTGGATTGTTTGAGTTGGAAAAACTCGTTGAAATCCGCATTTTAGCCTACTTGCGAGTAGCAAATTCCAAATTCCAAAGCATTTTCAAAACAAACGGATATGCAATGCTTATTCCCAATTTAGGTGATTTGGTCTATACTTGTTTGCTGCGCGCATAACATAGTAATTCTAGGCTAATAAATGGAATAAGAACACATAACGTTTTCAAAATCGGATATCATGGTTAGTAGAGGCCGGTCTTCGGACCGGGCGAAAGGGGGTGCTCATAGCTGACCTTCCCCGATCGTACCCAAGCTACCGAGCCGAGACAACTCTGGTAATGACGGACATGTGGCCTTCGGCACCGAGTCAGGGTTTCCTAAATTTCCCCATTAAAAAAATATTTAAGTGGCGACTATGTATCTGGCAAAGCAGTCCATGTTTGGCACTTCTTTTCAAAAATCTGTTTCTCAAAACCATTTGCCGGATTTGGACTCTTTGGTTCAGATTAAGAACCGTGACAATTTAAGAGTCCGAGCTGTAGTACCCCCACAAATGAACAGAACGGGATTCATCCTCCCGGGGCGTTCGGGGACGTCTACAGTTTCTGGCGACTCCGCTTGGGATTTTTAGAGAGCTTGACTCGAACTCGTGATATCCTGTTTTGATTACACTTATGTGTTTCTTTGCATTGCATGTGCATTGGTGCGCCTAGGAACACAGTGTTTGGCATCTACCATTCCTGAACGGTTTGCCGGAGGCTTGTCTTGTCAAGGCATGACCATAAGGCTGACCGGTTATGGGCTCTGACAGCATGGGAACACAAACCCCGGTTTTGCCGGGGCACCCTTTTCGACCATTCGACCTAGTGCATATTTGGATCCATAGTGACCATTCCAAGTTAGGACAGGCTGCTTACCCGATGTTAGGTTGTTTGAAAACTGCTGCGTGCATAGTAAAACCCTAGTTCCTGAAAAAATAGGACAAGGAAACCCTACCCCAACATAGGGGTGTTTTGGTTCTCTTTACTTCCTATGTGCTTCTAGAATGTATTTCTATAGGGGAAAGTACATATCAGTTTGCAAGTTTGACCATTTGAACTGAGGACACCAGTATCAGTGTCAGTTATAAGAATCAGTTATCTACGGGTATCGGGTTCAGTTTTTGGGGACAGTGATTTCTGGGAACAGTGATCAGTAGTGGAATGCAGTTGTTCAGCTACACCAGTGTTTGATCTGTTTGGGCTGAAATGTTGTTTATTTCTCCTTTCAGTTCAGAGTGTCCAGAGCCAGTACAGAATAGCCAGCGCCCCCCTTGCCGCGGCAGGGTTTGTGATGACGCAGAATTCAGAAGAGATCGTGGTTATGATAGCCGCATTAGAGCAAGGGATCACCCTGCAAGGTGAGGCCAGCATTGATGTGTCACATCCACCCAGCTCGCCTGTTGTGCACCCGGTCTGGCCCCCCCAGCTATACCAGGCTCGCGAGCCTACTACATTTGAGCTAATGGGGATGATAGGTGATCTCCAGAGGTCTGTGGCGGATCTCGCCTACGGAATGTCAGCTTCGCCCCCAGCAGCACCGTATGCCGGGAATTTCATACCACAGGAGCCCCCACTGCTAGGGTGGATTGTGATAGAGCTCAGCCAGCCAGAGGTGGCTTCCAGCTACAGCCACGACATGTCAGCAATAACCGGGCTTCACTCTGAACTAGCAACCCAAACCCTTGACCAGGCTGAGGTCGGAGGACAAGACAAAATGAAGGCAGATGCCGATCCCATTGAACAACTGTTGTGGGCAGTCGAGGCTTTGAAAGCCGGGGGGATGAACAAGTAACAGATATTCGCAGTTGTGGCAAAAACTGTAGAGGATGCTTTCCCCACTCCACCTAAGGGTAGTTCAAGCCAGTCAGAAAATCGGGATAGGCCCCGTCATGCCAAGGCAGCTCCTCCTATTCCCGCCCCTGCACCCGGGAAAGATCAGAAAGCTAAAGTGGCGCCTGCCGACCCTTTTGCTTGTGCAGCTAGTAAGAGCGCTCAGACTCTAAAGTACCTGCCCCGGGGGCGCAGGACTTTTCATGCTCTCTACATGCCTTTGTCCGAGGCACTTCAGATCCTTGCCGAGAGGGGACACCTTAAACCCTTGGAGCCTCGGCCTCTCCCGAAGAATCTCCCTGCAACGCATGATGCTGCTCAGTACTGCGCGTACCACCAGCAAACGGGCCATGCGACCGACAATTGCTTCCGCCTCCATCATGAGGACCAAGATTTGATTGATAACGAGGTTATCCTCCCGCCCACCTCCGCCAAGTCCGTTACCACCGAGCTGTTGGACTTTGAAGATACTGCAAGTATGTAATCAGGAGGTGAACCACCTGCGGGCGGCGTCTGGTGTATTTTGAATGTGGCGTCTAGCACGCATTTTTGAGTGGCTGTGAACGCTAACTTTGTAAATCCTGGCTTGGGTATCGAGTCAGTCTTTTGATTTGAGTCTGTCTCTTTGTCTTGAGTCAATCTTTTTGCTTAAGGGTCTGTCTTGTTGTATCGAGACAGTCCCCTTTGTATATAATACCAGGTGATTCTGGGGTTGTTGCCTCGAACACCATTTTGTCTTGTAATTATCTGTTTAGTTTGTAAGTCTGTTTCCGCCGAGGGGCCAGTTACACCAACAAATCTGAATGAAACAGCTGTTGCTATCTCACTTTCATGCTTGCTTTCAGCATAAGTGCCAGAGAATTTGATTGGGCTGACAGTACATCTCGCCTGCTCTCCAGTGCGCCAAACTCATTGCATTAACCTAAGTTTTTTTCAAAAAAAAAAAAAAACCCTTTGAACACTGCGGTGATGAAAACGAAGAGGAAGGAATTCCTCGGGTTTTGCAAAATTTTGATCATTTTGAGAGAAAAGGGAAACATGCTAAGCCTTTTGATGAATAAAACCATGCTTGTCGGCGTGAGTACTGAGAAGGATCCTGGCTTGATGCAGATTGGTTCCACACTATCTTCGGCCCGAGCGATTTGTCGCTTTCTTAAAAAACATTCAAAAACAAATGTTTTACGTGGCCCTGTGAAGACCTGTGTGGAATCGCTCTCGAGATTGCACAGCCTAGGATCGCTCTCAGCCTCAAGTTTCAACCCGTTCGTTTTCAAACTTTGAACCCGTTCAGAACATTCAGAAAGTTCAACGGTCAAACGTCATGCAAGGTCTGTATGGCCAGATCAGGAGCAGCCCTCGACCAAGAGGCGCCGAAATTGAATCAAGAAGATCGGATCTCACCAGAGGAAGCTCGTGGAGCAACCATGATGGATTCTCCCACAAATCATTGCAACAGCCGTTCTCCTAGACACAGAGAGGCTTCAACTTCAAAAACCATTTGGCATGGACTTGTTACACTTTTACCCCTTGAGAGGCTCGCTGGGCCGAAAACCCGGAAGGGCGACCCAGGCAAAAGTTAGAGCAAGAGAAAAATACAAAAAAAAAAAAGCAAAAAAAAAGAAGCAAAAAATGCAAAAGAACAAAAAAAAAGAAAAAAGAAAAATGCGAAAAAAAAGAGAAAAAGAAGAAAAATTCAAAAAAGGAGAAAGAAAAGCTCACAAGGTCGAAAACCCGCATCGAGCAACTTGGCAAAAATTAGAGCCTGAAAAGTGAATGTTAAAATACCCGAGTGTACCTTAACCGGAATTACGTGAGGCTTGATTCCCATGTTTGGGATACGTAGGCAACTTCATCATGAAGTCCAGCCCCTAACGCTTTCATAGCGTCTCAGTCCATGCAATGGTTTCGATTTCATCCCAAAGTCCAGTCACCAACACCCTCCAAGGTGATAGTGTCCATATATTTGTTGTGACCGATTTCGTCATCTCTGTGTCCGAGAGTTCGACCACCGCCAATGAAGACTGTTTGCGGACTGCTGCGACATCATCCAAACAAGGGGCAACTTTCCGTTGCCATGAGCCGTCGTAAGTCGCCATTCAAACTAGGGGCAACTTTTCGTTGCCTCCCACCCCCTTCAAACCAGGGGCAATTTTCCATTGCCTCCGATCCAAGGTTGCGCATCTCAAAGAGTAAGTTCCATGCCCGTTGAGCATTGACTGTTTGAAGAATAGTTTTTGAAAATTTTTACTGAGGTTGACTATTTTCTCGAAAACTATTTCATTTTCCAAAACTGGACTATTGTCTTGGACCCAAAAAGGAAAATTTTCAGTGCTTACAGCCTGACTTGCATGATTTTCAAATCAAAAATCGAACAAGTACGTTAATTCGACTCTCATTTTGATCAAAATTGTTTTAATAGAAAAACCAAAACGAAAAGAATGGTTAAAATGATGAACTAGGGGCACAGTTGAGTCAGGCGTTCTGTCTTTCTCCCGTCATCGACGTACTTGCCAGAAGAGCGCTCTAACCGCCAGAAGAAATAGCCGTGAGCTAACGGTGTTGAGCATGAACCCACACCCTTCTATTTATCCATCAATCACCCCAGGGACGGATGGAAAATGAGAGAATAAAGAATAGAGAGGTGTGAGTTGAGAGAAAAGTGAGGAAAAGGGTTTTGAGAGAAAAACCGAGTTTGAGTGCCAGAGTGATGTAAGAATCACAAATCAAAAAGGGTGGGAAACAATACCCAGAGAAACTGGCTCCTCATGATCAGAAATTCCCCGTCTTCATTGACGCGTCTGTGTGTCGTGTCTTTTTGATTTGACGGTCTCGTCTTTTGTTTTTAGTCTTTCCCGAGCGTGTCTCGTTGTGTTTAGGTCGTGTACCTCTTTGTTTGAGTCCTCCCTGCTGTGTTCAGTTGTAGGCTCGATACCCCGGTTAAGAAAACCCCTTTTCCGAAAGTGAATCGTTTATGCTCAGAATGTTATGCCATTCTCTATATCCGATTGTATTTCAACTCCAGCTGGTTTCACCGCTGTAGTCCGTCTTGTCAGATTGGGCCGTTCGTTCAGAATTTGCTGTGTGCAGAATGAACCGAATGCTGCGTTATGGGCTGTATGCAGATTAATCCCCAGTAGAGCAAGGGCTGTGTATCCAGAATCAGGCAGCGGGCTGCTTGGGTTATTTTGCTGTTGGCTGTTTAGTTATCTGATTATTACAGTGCAAGTGTTCAATTTTTAGACAACCAATCAATTTCATTTACATTGAGATGTAACATGATGGGATGCGATGCAATACATGAGATATGTAAATGTAACACTTTTTAAGCAAAAATCTGTTCATTTCATAATCTTTTTCAAGTACAAAGTTTTGAAGAAAACAAAATCTGCCTGCGGCAGTACAAGGTAATCTAACTACCAAGGAAAAGAGGAAAAGTACAATAAAGAAGAAAAGTAACAAAAATCTGCATCTGTGTCAAGCGACTCCAAGGGCCATCAGTCTGTCATGGTCCTCTTCCTGGACGAGGGTCCAGGAGCATCATCAGCATCGTCGTCAGAGCCCGAGCTAGAACCGCCTCCGGTCTCCTCCTCCGATGACTCGGACTCCGCCTCTGCCTCCGCCTCTGACTCCTCGTCATCATCATCATCCGGGATTGGAGCTCGCGAGCTGCTCCCGACATGAGCGCGCCCCGCCTTGGAGCGGGAGAATACTCGACCCTCCTCATCTCTCCCTCGGGCAGGGGCGGAAGGTCCCGCTGGAGCACCTCCCGCCATAAGAATTTGGAAAGGAGGCTGAAAAGGTACACAAAAGGGAAATGTATCAGTATACTGTGGGCAGTTTAACGGTGCAGAATGCAGCGTATGAGTATAGTGTGTGTATGCCGTGGACAGTTTAACAGTGCAGAATGCAGTGTATGAGTACAGTGTGTGTATGCCGTGGGCAGTTTAACAGTGCAGAATGCAGTGTATGAGTACAGTGTATGAATGCCGTGAGCAGTTTGTCAGTCCAGAATGCAGAGATACAGTGCAGAATGCAGTGAGTGCAGTGTGTCAGATGCTGTGAGATCATTGTATCAGGTGTTGTGCAGTGCATCAGATTATGTGAAGCAGTGTATGAATGGTTTGAGGCCAGTGTCAGAAGAACATACCAGAATGCTGTAGAGGGCCAGGAGATCAAAAGTCCGCTGGAGCATACCCATCATGGAGGCATTCATCTCCAATGACTGCCGGGTGTACGCAGTAGAAGCCTGCGAAAATATCAGATGCATCAGTATTCTGTGGAATATCAAATAAACTGAAATGAAATGACTGTACAAAAATGTAGTAATACATACCGGAGGTAAGTCGGGGACACCGACGAACTCGTGATCAGC
>NW_021027212.1:337796-427784 GCF_004153795.1 Camellia sinensis | reverse complement strand
ACAATGCTTGGTTACAACAAAAAATGGATTTAAATCCTCTAAGCTGTGGCGGCTTGGCTTGTACAAAATAAATTCAACAATACACAAAAAGAACCCTTCAGCTCCAAGTTCTCCCAAGTTATTGCCTTGGCGAAGGCATATCATCAACACCTGAAAATGGTTTTCCCACATAGGGTGAACCAAAGCCCAGTAGAGATACTATAACACAGTTTATGAATCTTAACAAAGATATAAGGTGAATACATATGCAATGCTCGTGCCGAAAACATTTTACATCTTTTTCCGAAACCATGCAATGCCAAGTTTATAACACAATTTATTAAACCATTTCCTTTACAACAGAAAATAGGGTGGTGTGTATGACATTGTAAGTCTCTAGGTATGTGTTTGCTAGTAGACTATACAAGTACTACCAATTGGTCATTTTTACCGGTATTAATCGGAAGGCTCGACACCTATCTGCTCAGGTTTTTGGTCTTTCACCAAGGATACACAGACCAACTTAATATCGTAACCACACCCCCTACCCAGATTCACCAAGTATTTAACCATTTTTCTCAAAACAACATACATTTTCAATGTATTAAAGATGCGATAATGTTCAATGCAAAAGGATAAAAAATTAGTTCCAATTCACCTAATTCTCATGCAATTTCTACAACAATCAAGACTATCCTCCATTGATAGCCCAAAACAGATATTTCTACTCAACAGATAATTTTTCAACAAAAGATATAATCTTATCATTTTTAAAATAGAAGTGATAATACATATCCAACTCCACCCTCATCATCAAGAAATACAATTATTACATCTTTTCCATTTCTTCTATGAACCAAATATCAATGATTTTTAAACAAACCTCCTTTACTTTCAAAATCACGTGTAAGTAAAGAAATTTCAACATTTCAACATATCTCAACCATAAACACATTGCCACAACCTTCCTCAAGCACCCATTTGAAAACCTCTCTTTAACATTTCAAAATCAAACCCTAGGTTGAACCCAAAATTTTCAAATCACTAAATCTTTTCAAAAAGCAAATAACTAAGCTAAGAGTCATACGAGAGGTTAAAGAAATCCCTACTTTAAGAGTAGAAGAGGAAGAGAGCAAGTGTGAAACTTTTGCAGAGCCAAAAACCAGATCCTTTCCGATTAGATTGAAGTTTATGACGAGCTCTACCTTTTTCTCCCAAGAGCAATGGTGGGGAAATCAATGGATGATGGAGTATTTGAGGTTTTAAGCGAGACCTAGAGAGAGAGAGTGAACAAATTAGGGTTTTGGAGTGTTTTAGAGACAGAGGAATGAAAAAGTGATTCAAAAATTTATTTTCCTGAACTGATATACGCACAAACTGCTCGAGTGACTAAAACACCTCTCGAGTGTCAAAGACAATAAGTGACACCACTTGAGCGACCAAAACACTGCTCGAGCGCATAATGACCCCTTCCTATAAGTTTTGCAGACTAAAGAAGACCGCTCGATCGCCTTACTCCTAGAAGTTTTGTAGATCTGCAAAATACTAGGAGATCTCAAAGACCGCTCAAGCAACCAAAACACCGCTTGAGTGAACAAGAAGAAAACTAGACATCAACTCTTTGAAAAACTAACTCCCAACCTGTTTTAAACACAATTAACAACCCAACTCAACTACCAACAAAACGATAAAGGACATAAACAACAGTTAAAGACACGAATCTTGAACCTAATAGCATGAAATGGGTCGGGTCTAAACCAGAACCGTTATACCAATGATATGGTCTACTCTTTGTCTAGAAGGAGCAGTGTTCAAGATTGGGATAGCTTCTAGATGCAAGTTTATGAGAGGGAACCATCTCTTTTAAGTAGGGAATGCAATAATTTTATTCTTGCATCTAATGATTTCACTGGTGATTGTTCACAGGAATATAAAGTGATGGTAGATGGCCCCTGGCGACAAGCGAACTATAGTGCTGGAATAGCGTGGGTTTGTTTTAATGGTGATGCAGAACCTATAGCACATCGAGCTTTCCAAATGCAACTTACGTCATCTTTTAAGGCGAAAGTGGTGGCTTGTCAAAAGGCAATTCGATGGGCAAAGGAGTAGAATTTGCGTATAGTAAGTATATGGACGAACTCAGCTTTTGGTGGATGTGCTATGTAATAAAGCCAATCTCTTTTGGTCTACATGTACCCTTATAGTAGATATAAAAGTAGTTAGTAAGTTTTCTGATTATTTGTGTGTTTGTAAAGTTAAGCGTAAGGATGTTTAAACCGGCGCATGACTTAGCTCGTTCTGTAAACAACTTTCCTACTTAATGCATTTGTTGTTTTGTGTGTGTTCTCAAAAATAAAAAATAAAAAAACAGAGAGAGAGAGAGAGAGAGAGAGATAGATCATTTGTAGAATAACTATGATTGTAACGCCCCAAAATAAATAGACATACTACTCCATCATAATATCCTTTAAACATGCAAAATCATAACTTCTCGTGTAATTATTTGACATGCACACATACAATCCTTTTTTCTTAAACAATATTTAACTACTTGTTTCATTAGATTTCCTAAGTTTACAATATGAAAGAAATTTCCATATTTGAGTCAAATTAATTTTTAGTCTTCTTTCAAGATCTGGTCTCCTCCTAATTTCTTGGGTGAAGATGATCGGGTGAGTGCACCGATTGATAGTGACTTGGGGGAATTAGAATGCTGAAGTTCTTGGTGCTTGCTTTCTGCCATATGAAGTCGAGGTAATTAAAATGTTTGTCCATATCCGTCGGAAGACATTTTAGTGTAGCATTACACCAAACAGGGACATTTTTTAGTTAGCTCAGCTTACCATCTTGAAATGGGTATTCGTAGTAGGTGTGAGCAAGCTTCGTCATCGGATGGTGGTGGTGGTGGTGTTGGGGTGGGTTTTTGGAAGAATTTATAGAATATAGGGCTTCTAAGAAAGATCAAAATCATTGGCTAGTAAATGTTTTTGGAAATTTTGCCAGTGCGATTTAAGTTGAGGGCTCATAAGGTGTTGATAAACAATGATTGTGGTATGTGTCATATGGCTCCAGAATCAGTTCATCATTGTTTCTTTGATTGTCCATTCGCAATGGAAGTGTGGGACCACAAAAGCCTTGCATTGATTGTTCATTGGCAAAGGGATGGAACTTTGTTTAACTGGGTTATTGATCTCATCTCAACTCTTGATTCAGCGAATAATGAGCTCTTTTCTGTGATTTGTTGGTGTATTTGGATGCACCATAACCAGGTGGTGTTCAATGCAAGCAATAATTTGAAGAAGAGCTAGCTCGGTATGTGTTTGATTTTTATCAAAAGTTATGTGAGGTCCAGTGCAGTGTAAAGGTACCGCAGAATATAATTCAGTGGCTACCTACTGAGGAAGGGATGCTTAAGATTAATTTCGATGGGGCTTGTTTTGTAGATGAATGCTTGATTAGTATTGGGGTTGTGCTTTGTGATCATAAAGGGGTTGTCATTGCTGCTATGTTGGCGAACAGAAAATCAGCAATGGATGTGGATTGTATTAAGGCTTTTGCAGTACTTTCTTCGATTCAATTTGCTTTGGATTTGGATATGCATCAAATAATTCTTGAAGGAGATTCTTTAACAATCATTCGAGCTCTTTAGTCCTCTTATGAGTTGTTATCATCTTTTGGGCACTTTGTTGAGCAAGCTAAATTATTGATAGCAACATTCCGATCATGTGAAGTTAAGCATGTGAAGCGGTAGGGGAATTCAGTGGCTCGTTGTCTAGCTCAGATGGTAGTTGATATGGATGGTTGTTCAATATGGATTGAGCAGGTTCCTATTTCTTTGTGCTCAACCGTCAGGATGAGGCGTCTGGTTGATTTGTTATATGTTCTTTTATGCGGTTGACTATTAAAAATAAATAATGAAAAAAAATAGGTACCAAGGTTACTCATTACATCCAAAAATGTTTGGAACCCCCAAAGTTGGGGACCCTCATGACCCCCAAAATGATGTGAACCAATCATGTGTTTTTGTTGTTTTGTTGTTGTTGTTGTTGTTGTTTTGTTTTTTTTTTTTTTTTTTTTTATTTATTTTTTATTTTTTATTCAGGGATGCTCTTTGAAAAAATGTTTGCTCTTTTGGCTCTTGCTTTACGCTGTCTCTTGTCTTTTGAAGTATTATTATTCTATTGATAAATGTAAACAAACACAAGATGTAATCATTGGAATAGTTTAATGGAAAAGAGATAGTCTTTAATTTTTTTTTTTAATGTTATTATGGATTCATTCTCTCTCTCGCTTTTCTATTGGTTGACCCATGGTGAATGTTCATGGTTGCGGTAAATTATCGGGGCGTTACATTAAGGTCAAATTTGACACCTTTCAAAAAATTCAAAAAGTCAAAAAGTCACTATCCTATTTAAGTCACATCATTCTATTTAAGTTACATCACCTCTCTAACACATCACTTCAAACCCAACCCAAATCCAACCCATATTTCATAAAAAGTCAAAAAGTACACTTATTTAGTCTTCCCAAACTTGGCCTAAATCAATTGTAACAAAATAATACTAAAATATTACTCTTAAATAAAATATTTAGGTGGCGACTCTGTATCTGGCAAAGCAGTCCATGTTTGGCACTACTTTTTCAAAAATCAGTTTCTCAAAACAATTTGCCGGATTTGGACTCTTTGGTTCAGATTAGGAACCGTGACATTTAAGAGTCCGAGCTGTAGTGACCCCATATGAACAGAGCGGGACTTAACCCTCCCGGGGCGTTCGGGGACGTCTACACCCGGCCCGAGACCCAGTGTCATTTTAGGTTAAAAAAATAAATTTTTGATGAAAAAAATAGAAAGAAAAAAAAATGGTTAAGCCCTGCCCAAGCCTGAGCCCAGGCCCAGGCCCAGGAGCTAAGCCTGGGCCTAATTTTCTAGCCCGTGGGCTAGCCTGGTCCAAATTTTGAATGGAGCCCGCAAGACTTGACATGAGCCGGGCCGGGTCAAATTTACATCCCTAGTCACAATGATAGTAAACGAAAACTAATATTTAAAAAGTAGACGCTAAAAAAATATCTTTTCCAACTTCACAATAATAAGTTTTCCAAAAAAAATTCATTTGCTTAGCTAACAAATGTGGATTGTATAAGTTGTGCAAGTTGACCGTTGGATACAGATCGATTTGGTGATTGAACTTTACTATTTTTTTTGCTCCATTTTTTTTTTGAATTATTTTACAGTAACTTTTTACTATTTCAAACTTTATTTGAGCTTAATTTTTTTTTATTCTTTGTTTTTTAATGGTCAAACTTTCACATTTCATAAATAACTAATATTATTACTAAATAGAAATTTTTTTTTTAACATACAAAAAAAAAAATTAACATTATTTTTTTAAAGGGGTTGCCGGGTCGGATTGAGATAGCACTGCGCAATAGAAGGCAAAAATAGATTTGGAAAGAAAGATTCAGCGAAGGGGATTAAATATAAAGTCATGCATCAATACTACAGCTATTAAAAAAAATACATATATTACACATTCTATTAAAAGCATAATAAGATGAAATTCACTTAAAAAGAAGTTAGCATACACTGTACTACTACTGCTAAGTAAAGCTTGACATTTGCAACCATACACAAAAAATATTAGAGCTGCATATATAGGGAAATTCTATTTCCACACACTTAATTATTTCAATTCTCTCAATACGCACACTTATTAATTTGATTATTAATTAATTTTCTCAATCCACACACTAAAAGTTACAATTATACCATTCACTCATAATTATTGTACACACCACTCAACCCTCCTTTTCATACACTTTGTTGAGTGACCTTCCTTCTAGATTTGTAAACTCATTATAGACCCACGTGAAGACCATTCAAGACTACAGTGTGAAGTGAAGTGAAGTGAAGTGAAATGAAAACAAAATAGTCCATTGAAGATCCTACTGAACCTCCATTAAAATTCCATCGAAAACCCTCCAAAATATTGTTGAAGATGAGGCATCTTTCCCTTTTGTTATTGCATTTACCATTTTATTATTACATTTACCATTTCTAGACCTCTGTGCACTCCATTGCCATAAAACCCTATTCTTCTTCTTCTTTTTATATTATGTTTTTCAGTTTGGGGATTTTGGCACTGATTTTTTGAAATTATACATTTAATTTGAAACTTAACTTCCAAATAAAAGTGATTAGTTCAACAAATTTGTTCCCAAAAAAAATAAAAAATAAAACTTTCAGTAGATATGTCCGAATATAATGAAATAATTTGGCACTAGTTGTCCCACTGAAAATCCTGAAGAAAAAAAAAATATGCATGAAAAAAACTAATATTTTCATCACTAACAGAGTATACATCTAGAAAATAAATCAATATGAGAACTGTTATGAGTATTGATTTGCAAGCAATAGAAGAGTATAGAGTGTGTACCAAGCAAATTAACAACAATGGAAAAACAAGTGTTTAGTTTTTTTTTTTTTTTAACTCAAAAAGTGTACATTGAGATTTTTTTATTTTTAAAAGATGTGTGCAGATAATATTTTCATATAATATTATAGGAGTTAGTGGATATCCATTATGGTCATTTTAATTTAGGATATAATTACCATTAAAATAATATTTCATTAAGCGTGTATACTGAATTAATTAGGTGTGAAAATATAATTTCCCTCATAAATAACATGGTAAGTTGAAACTTGCAGATAAAAATGGAATAAACAAACATCCTATAGTGTAGGCACAAATCAGAAAAGAAGAAGGAATAAAATCAAAAAAGATGAAGCACAGGAGCGTCATCATTTCATAGGGAACTCAAAATTTGAAGCACAGAGCACCATATTAAATTGTAAATCAAAAAAAGATAGAAAAAACACGAGCAACAGATCTTATCGAAATAGCACAACAATCAGCATCAACACAAACAATATAAAAATAAAGAGATACAGAACTAAACAATCAGTACAAGAAATTGCACTTTTGGTGATTAAATTTTTAGTCACCTAAAGTAAGATTTTAGTGGCCAAAATATTTTCCTAACTAAATATTTTGGTCGCCAATTTTGTCACGGGAAGATTGTCGGGGAAGGTATTCGCGACTAAAAAATATTTAGTGGCCAAAAGTCCTATAAATGGCAACTAATTTTTTAGTTGCCAAAAGTAAAGGTATTGGCGACAAAAATAATCTTTAGTCGCTGATGAGGCTAAATTGGGTACTAATCTATCAGTCGCCAAAATCTACTAATTTAATTTAAATCACATTTTCAGCTACCAAAATTTTTGTCGCCAAAATTTGAAGTATCTAGGGCGACCATAGTTTTAGTTGCGAATATTTTTTTTTTTTTTTTTCGTTCATCACTTTTTCTAGCTACTAAAGTTCTAGTCATCTATAATATAATTTTTATGTTTTGGCGACCAAATATTTAGTCGCCAAAAGATTTAATTCTTTTTTAGCTACCAACTATTTAGTCACTAAAAATATTTAACTCCAATTTTTTGCTACCAATTGTTTAGTCACGAAAAACATCATTTTATATATATTTTTTATATATAATTAATTTGTCCACAACCTGTATGTATCCACCGCGACCTATACCAGGTATAAAAACAAAACAATTTGTATATATTATCATCCATTCCATAACGCATGTTTTACTTACAACCATCAAACAAAAAAGAATAACTTATAATGTCAGCTTCTATACAAACCAAGTATATATTCCAATTGGAAATAATAACTTCATACATAACAAATAAGCATACCAAAACAATGTCCTCCGTACACAAAAATATATTTACTGCTATGCGAAATGACCACTTGGCATGGTACAAATTACCGTGGTAATCTGTACCGCAACAAAAGGTAATCTATATACCACGACAATAAATACAAGTTCCATGTCAAAAGTATTTTGTATTGTGCCAAAAGTTATATGTGCGATTCATCCAAATTCCACACAAAAAGTTGAGGACGACAAAAAAGCGGGACTTTTCAGAAGTGTAAATTATCTTCTGTACACAAAAATGGAAGATCCACATGTCTATGCAAAAAGCCATCTACAAAACAAAAACTACACACATTAGTTCCATATAGCGTTTGAACATAAGACCACTCAAAAAAAAGTTACTAGATCTGTAAAGGGATTTTTTTTTCATTTTTCATTTTTATTTTTTGGTTAAGGTGTAGTTTCATCCCTCAATCATAATATTTTGAAAATGAAATTAACATTATCGAGATGTTGGGAACCTAAATAATGCAAAGTGCACAGGAGTAAAAGTCCATTGGCATCTAAAAAATGACAATCAATGTAAGGTTGTGCAACATATATATTCATCGGTAATGAGGAAATCACTTCTTTGTCATTTCTTTCCATAGTTATTTTTAATCACTCAACTACCCAAAATCACTTCTTTACTTACCCAACTTATCATAATTTTTCTTAGCATATAGCTTTCATCTTTTGAGAGCTTGTTATGTTCTTGGTGATCCAATTGTCCTTTAAATTCAAATGGGAGATCCAGTTGTCCTTTAGTTTCAAACATTTGAATCCAACAGTATAACGGATTTCCTGAATTTTTAGCATAGCCTCTAAGTATGTAGTTTATTGTGCTATTATTATCGTTAGAAGCATATATCTTGAAGTGAAGGACCAAGTCTGTGGATTAATCTTGTAGTCTGTGTTAAGCATCAATAATCTTTCATTGTCCTTCACTACATTGCCAATTCCAATAACAAGGATTATTCTATTGTTCTACAATTTCAACATTTCACTATATTTTTTTTCCCTCCATGTTATGCCCTTGGAACTTATGGTTTTGCCAAGGAATTCAATTATGAATCATTTTTTCAAAAGTTGTTCTTTTTTCCCGTATCCCTCTTTTCCTTCACTTTCTACAGAAAAGTTCAAAAAAAAAAAAAAAAAACTTCCTTCTTAATAGTATGTTGAGTATATCATTGCTGATATAACAGTGACCAACCCGGGTAGCTTGATTTCAAGATAATAAAAAGGCTTTGACTTCCTAATGGATCAGTGCTGAGAGCTAAATACCATGGGAGGCCATCACAAGATTGTTTATTCAATGATCTAGTTATGGATAGAAGGAGGTATTTCCTAACCAGCTATACTATATATACTTATGTTTTCCTAATCTATTTGGGCATGTATCTCCTACTAATATCGAGTATTTTGAAGAGGTTTGCGAGAAGTCATGGACAGGAGATTGGGCAGTATTCTCTTTCATCACGGGTATAACCATTTTTTTTTTCTTAAATGCAACAATACAGTTGTAGAAATGTTTTAATGTTTGATTTATGGGTTTTTAAGATTGGACTAAATATGTGTAATTCTATTAGATTGATCTTCTTCGACATTGTTTTCATGTTTTTTGTCTAATTTTGGGGTCTCTGTCTCAATTATCAGAGCAACAATCATTTGCAGTAACACTAGAAATCTCGCAGTGTGATGTATTTACTGTATCTTCTATCAAGGTTAGATTGGCTAGTCATGCCTGTAGTTGTACCTCACTTTCCTGACCTGATAAAATTCATAATATGTAAAGTTCCTCATGTGAAAAATGAATTTTCCTTGTGATTTTTACAGGTTTACAATCAAAAGATTCATTTTGCGCCTCTAGTAATGCCATTCAATTGGTTGGGGCTCCTAATTTAGTGACTTCCCTCATATTCATAAGCTAATCCTACTCAATTCTGGGAAAGTGAATATTTCATTGAAATCATGTGATTACCTTATGGAAATCAGAATAAAGTCCTTTGGAGTATCGAACTGTGGCTAAGTCTACTCACATTACGCCTCAAAACCTATTCAAAGCACATAAAAAATAATAATAAAAAAAAAAGAGGAAGAAAACCCATAATCAATGTTCTAATGGGTTTGAATAGGAACTTTAGAAAACAATTCTAGGTTCATCGTACACAATAATGTCAATATGATCCATTTTTTGTAAAACTTTTAGTAGCATAGCAATAAAATTCTTCTTACCAAATGGTAGGATGACCATCTAAACCCTGCAAGAGGGTTGTGAGCCGTGACACCACATCATTCAGATGATTGAGTTGTACTTGTTGTGCCTCCCGTGCTTTTTTTCTTCTTCGACTTGTTTCATCATCTCCTCCCTTTCCCTTATAAGTTCCTTACGATCTCTTTGGTGCTCATCTTTCTCCCTCAGTAGCTCTGCGTGATCTCTTCGGCGCACCTCTTTCTCCCTCAGCAGCTCCTCATGATCTCTTTGACGCTCCTCACGAAAAACCACCAGTTCAGCTCTCATTGACTCCATATGTTTATCACGAGATCGTGCTGCACTATCAGGTGTCGAAGAGGGTTATGGGTCTATCCCAAATCCACGCAAGTAAATTTTTTTTTTTTTTGCCCAAGCACTTGCCTTGATAGTTCTTCTTAGGTCAATGGCATCCTTACATCAATGGCTACCACTTGTAGATTCACCGTCTCATCTTGTCATGGCAAAAAAACAACTAAGTACTTACCAGAAACACAAACAATGACAAAGGAATTTACAACAACTTTACTAACTGATATTCAACACAATTGGTTTCAATGTTCAATACTCGCATGTAGCTCACCACATTTGGGGTCAATCCAATCTCCCATCTTCTTGGACTTGTGTGATTTCTTATAAAGTTCAGGAAAATCTAGATCTTCATCCTCATCTACCTGTTAGGTTTGAAATAACAAAATGAAGAACTGGATAAAGTAGTATTCAAAATTAAGAACAAGCAGTGATTTGTACATCACTAAATTAACTTCTCACCATTAGCGACATTGCTATTAGAAATGATCGAGATCCACTTGTATGATTATATAGCAGCATATGCCTATTTGCTTTACCAGCTTTTGAGCATTTCTGAAAATATATATATATATATATATATTTAGTGAAGAATTTTTACATATTGACGCATAATTTAATTTCAATAATGGGGTTTAAAATTATTTTGTTACTATGTGAGATTCATCTTTCCCAGTCCTCTAAGCTCACTCCAGTAGATGGATGACTATAGGGGTCATCAATACCTTGTTCCTCTAGTTCGAGGAACTCTTGCTTTAGGTTATATCTCCAATCCTTGTACAACAAATATGCCTTCCTATCAATGATCTGTTGGGCTTGTTCATCATTATGAAAATCCTCGCTGATAATAAACTTGTCCTACAAGAAGTATTACATTAATTAATTGAAGCAATTACAAATAACATAATAAAGACATTATCGCAAGATGAATCTCACACTAGCATAGCTTCGACAACAGCATCTTAGGTACTCTGATCGATTTTTTTCCACAACTTCACGCTCTGAAGAGGGCACAACCGCCTAATTTATAGTCCCAACTCCTTCATTGCTAGGGTGGCATTCCCTCTAGTGATTACATTCAACACCCGGTTGACATAAACATGCAATTTCTCTCCTTTTTTCCTAGCTATTTTTTTCTGCACTCCTTTGCCTAATGTAGGTCCTCATACACGAGTTGACCTTATTCGCCCTGGTACAAAAGAGGAAGCAAGTCACAAATTACAAACATTGCTAAAAACTAAGCCATAAATTATTACTGGTTGTGGCTGCTGTTATTAGCGTTGCTGGCTGCTGTTGCTGCTATTTGGCTGCCTAAAGTATTGGTAAATTCTGCTACAGCTTGAATGTTGCTACTATCGATGCAGCTGGTGCAGCTGTCTGTTGGCTGCTGCTGTTGTAGCTGGTGCAGCTTGTTTGTTTTTGTTTTTATTTGCCATGTAAATTTCCTTGTTTTGTGGCCCCTTTTTGTCTTTATAGGGTTTTGATCTGGTCATGTTCTAGAGTTTAGGCCTTATTAATTATTTTTGCAGCGTTTTAGTCTTTGTTCTGTTGTTGTTAGGGCCTGGGGTATACCCCTTGTATATGTTGTATATTTCATTGTCTTAATTTATGGCTTATGCACCCAAAAAAAATAAAAAAAAATAAAGCCATGAACAATTAAGTACAATGATCTTACCCACACCATCTGTCTGCGTCTCCTCGACAACTGTCTGTGTATCATCAGGCAGCTGCGTCCCCCCAGAGAAAGTCAACGGGGTGCCAATCTCATGTGGGCATGCTTCTGATGTTGATACTACGTTGCTACTTGATGCTCTCTTATGCCGACCCGTCTTGATCCCAGGAACCATGCTAGCTGCAATAAGTAACAAACATACATGAATTATAAACCTCACATACATCATCAATGTTGAAATCAATATGGATTATTTACAAAAGTTAATCATTCACGAGATTAACATATAACACAATATGACCAAAATTATTCTGTTCACTTGTCAAAGAAAGGGCATGTACATAAAACCAATATTAGTCATAAAATTCAAATTACCAGGTTCATCAATTTAAGAGGTTGAACATTGCACAAAATTAATGAATTTTATATAACATTTGGCTATGTAATAGAAGAACAAAAGCCGTATTCTTAATTTCCCCTCTTACATCAACAAAACAAGGACAAATAAACAAAGTTCTGACCTATCTACTTAGAGAACACATCGGAATTTTGAACTCATATGTCAAAACGCTATGTCGGTATCTTTATCAAAATCACTTTCTAGCTCATCTTCTTCTTCTTCATCACCCGTGATTGTTAGTTCATCTTCCTCATCACATATGAAAGCATCATCCATAACACCCTCGGGTTGTACATGCATATTGGATTGAGAAACTTCCATTGAAATAATTTTAGGTTCAATATCACCGCGACGCAAAACAACATCATCATCAATAGGCTCAGTTGGTACAACAGTAGTTTTTTCATCTTGTTACAGCACATTATCAACTTCCGGCATATCCATCTTTGGCACATCCCAAATTCGTCGATGTTGAAAGTTTTCTACGACTCGCCAATTTGGACCTAACTTCGTATCATGAACATAGAAAACTTGTTGAACGTGGCGTGGTAACACAAACGAGTCATCTTTATACCATCGACTTCTTACATCAACAGTTGTCACATGTGGTTCGACACGCATAGTTCGGCTACTACCAATGTTATACCATTCACATTGGAAGAAAATAACCTGATGTCCAAACAAATATGTCATTTCCCACAATTTGCAAAGGTAGCCGTAGAACTTTATCAATTGACCTTGGTAGTCCCCTTCCACTACCTATCCACTATTATGACATTTACGACGGTTGTCACGGTGAATAATATGGAATCGAACACCATTAGAAATGCATTCTGAATATGTGTTCACTAAGGCATTAGGACCATTGGCTAATGATCACATCTCATCAGTTGCTTCGAGTGACTTTTGGTTTCGCAATTGGTTCACTACACAACAAAGTATGTCATGTTAATTCCAACTTAGAATAATTTAAAGTTATTTGTAAACTATACTATAAGGAATTTTAGCTTACGCAATCTTTGAACCATTTAGGAAATTCTTTGCATTGTCGCGTTGCAATGTCGCATGCACTTCCATGTTGTTGTTGTAACAAGAGTTTGTGTTCCCTAGTTAATACAACGTAATTCATAAGTAATTGGAATAATGAAGACTTAAAAAAAAATTGTAGCACACATATGGTGTATATTTTGTTCGAGTCATACTCTAGATATTCGTCCACTTCGAAGCTATTGTGTAGGACAAACCAAAGAGCCAATTCGCGGTCAGCTATGGACACATCAATTGCCCTTGGGAGTAGACCAAACGGACGAACATTTTGAGTGAAAATCGCCAACCCCAGGCCATTGTCACCCCCATCATAGTTCCTTTCTTCTCGGTTAAACACCGTTTCAACTCCATCCAAATACATTGAACAAAATGTCGTACATTCTTTTGATATGTAGCCCTCCACAATGGAACCTTCTGGCCAAGCTTTATTGCCCACAAATCCTTTCAGAAGTTCGAGCATCCTACATGTCAACATCAGGTTGTTCTTTAGTATGGTCAGACTGAACTATATTTAAATGAAAAGAGTTCAGACTCATAGTTATACCTCTCAATAGGATACATCCATTGATATTGCACAGGCCCTCCAAGCATAGCCTCGTGAGGCAAATGAATTTCCAAGTGGACCATGACATCAGAAAAAGCAGGAGAAAAAATCTTCTCAACCTTACAAAGTATAAGTACAATTTGTTCTTGTAGTTTTTCCAAATCAGTTACCCTTAATGTCTTTGAGCACAACTGTTTGAAAAAACATCCCAACTCAAACAATTTGGTCCCAATCTCATTAGGACGGTATCTGAGCATCCCAGTTGGAAAAAGTTATTGTAAAAGGACATGACAGTCATGACTCTTGAGGCCAACTAACTTACCACCATTTGCAGTGACACAGTTGGATATATTTGCCATATAGCCATCAGTATCCATTGATTTCAAGAAAGAGATTATTTCATTTTTACCCCTATACTATGTCACGATTTTCAATGACCCCCCCAAACTATTATTTTCACGCATACCCTTATACTATTTAAGTTACTATCAATTTTGCTCCTGCCGTCAGATTTGAAATGGAAAAAGTTAAAAAAATTACATTTTGGCCCAAAATTTCAAAAGAAAGATGCAGACCCACCCTTTCCTACTAGGAAACCACCACCAGCAACCACCACTTCAAGCCCTTCTATCTCCTTTGTCATAACTTTGTTTCGCCTCATTTTTACGTTGTTGGATTCAATTCACAGTCTAGTTTTCGTATTACATCTCACACGTATCATTCTTCCTCTTTTTGCAAGCTATCGGAGCTCCAAAAGTTGATAAAAAAATAAGACTTTTCTTCAAGCCATCTTTTGGACTTCATATCTTTCTTGATTCTTGACGGCTCTATTTCATTCTTTCACCATTCTCTTCACCTCATTTCCTACTTTGCCCTACACTACCTCGCTTACTCACTTGTTTGTGTAATGGGCGGTTTTGGTATACCGAAAGTTGTCCGAAAACTAATTTCGAAAATTTCAAAACATTCATCTTTTGTTTCATTCTACTCCATCTTCCTCATTCTTCTTTTTCTTCTTCTTCACTTATAACATGATGTGGAACATGGTTCTAGGTGGTAACGGAACTAGCAATGGGTGGTGGTGACGGTCCGGCGATGGCAGTGGGTTTGGTGTTGTAAGGTAGTGGTAATGGAACTTGGTTGTGAAAAGGATGGGTTTGGTGTTGTAAGGTGCTGGTGATGGTAATGCTCATGGTGGCGGTAATGGAGTTCGGTGGTGGTGAAGTTAGTGGTTCGAGTGGTGATGTTGGTGAAGTTGATGGTTGAGATTGCATATCTCCCGAAGAATATCACTTTCAACAATGTCATTCGAGCACTTTGTGTTGTGGGAAAAGTGGATGAGGCATTGTCGGTATTAGTCCTCATGCGTCGAGGAAGTTCAGTGCCCACAAAGATTTCTTTCAACATTTTGATTAGTGAGTTCAATCGATAAGGCAGGCGGTTGAGTGCAATCTTATTTTTTTTATCAACTTTCGGAGCTCCAATAGCATGCAAAAAGAGGAAGAATGAGATGTGTGAGAAATGATATGAAAACTAGACTGTGAGTTGAATCCAATGACATAAAAATGAGGCGAAACGAAATTATGACAAAGGAGATAGAAGGGCTTGAAGTGGTGGTTATTGGTGGTGGTTTGCTGGTAGGAAATGGTGGGTCAGCATCTTTCTTTTGAAATTTGGGGCCAAAATGTAATTTTTTTTTTAACTTTTTCCATTTCAAATCCGACGACAGGGACAAAATTGATAGTAACTTAAATAGTAAAGGGGTATGCGTGAAAATAATAGTCGTCTGGGGGGGTCATTGAAAATTGTGACTAAGTATATGGGTAAAAATGAAATAATCTCTTCAAGAAATCACAAAAACCTTGTCTCTCTGCCGGGGACAATGTGTACAATGCTGGGGTCTTCTCGAAAAAGCCATTGGCATGCCTTATCTAGTGTAACTCCTGTCATATTCGCATGTCCTTCATATCCAAACGTGCTTTTTCCATGTCCTTGTTCTTGCTATCTATGCTCAATGGTGTCCCAACCAGATTGTCACATATATTTTTCTCTATATGCATGACATCAAGGTTGTGTCAAAGCCTCAGTGTTTTGCAATAGGGTAGGTCGAACAAAATACTTCTTTTTGTCCAGTTCGAAGTCGAATTTTCATTCTTTTGTCTTTTTTAGTTGTTTGGATGCTTTCTGTACAGCCTATACGTCCCCAAATTAATTTGCTCCAGTATTTGTTCTCCCGATAACTCCACATGTTTGGACCAATTCTCAATATCACCGTTAAAGAGCTTACTTCATCGCTAATTATGGTTCTCAGGTAAGTAGCAACGGGCACCCATATACCCTATCATACTTCGTAGACTCTAAGATGATGCATCCATGTTACAATTAGGGCAGGGCAAGTAACCTTTTGTACTCCAACCAGACATGTTACCATATGCAGGGAAGTCATTGATGGTCCACATGACTACTGCATGCATTGTAAATATTTGGCCATTTGAGGCATCATATGTTTGCACACCATGCTCCCACAAATTGTTTAACTCCTTTACTAATGGTTACAAGTGTGTGAGTGATTTTCCAATCACACTGCCCAACTCAGTAATTAGCTGGAGAGCACTGGCAGAATAGATGACACCTGGCTGACCTGCAATAGAAAGAGAAGATTATGGCGGTGGTTCGTCCACCTGGGGGCACTCCGACGATCAAGTCAGTATATCTCTCGAAGATAATCAATAGTGCTAAACTCACTATTCAGAATATAAACTGTGTACCTTAGACCCATGGGGGTGCCTTTCTTTTATAGCAAACTCAATCTAGCCCCAATAGAAGCCTAGCTTCAATGGACTCTTGCTCAGTGCTTATCTTGGACTCTCTAAGAGATAAAGATAAACTCCCTAAGAGCTTTATCCTTATCCATGCCATAGTCCTTCCTTATTCTAAGACTCTTGTCCCTTATCCGCTTATCTCGGATTTTGATATCTTCGGAGATAACCTCGGCCTTGCCAAGATAACCTCGGTGTCATGACCTGGACACGTGGCACCTCGACTGACACGTCGGCATCACCTTGGCCACGTGTTGGTACTCAGAAAATATATCCCCACAACTGCCCCCTAGGTTCTATTACCTCGGCTTTTTGAGGTGATAGAACCTATATCGGTACTTCCTGCCAGTACATTGGCTTTAAGCCGAGCTCATTACTATAGGCCGACATGTCTTCTTAAAGATCAAGATTTCCAAGAACTTCTTCACGCGCATAAGCTGTCATATATAACAACTCAACCATTTTTAGCCACGCGTCTTTTTCTTACTGGATCGTACCTGATACGCGTCTGTAAATTGAATCATTCTCACGTGCACCGTCTGGCGTATACGTTCTTCTAGGCACATTTATGACCCTTTTGTCGCCGTTTCTGTTTTATCAAAACTTCTTTCTTTCCCCCGTCTTTTCACTTTTCATTGTTTCTGAAGTTCTCTCCCTCTCTAGCTTTCCATCTCCTCCATTGTTCCAAGCTTTCAAGCTCTGCTGCCACCGTTGTTCTCCTCTTTCGACGAGACACTTGCTATTCTTCTTTGTTGTTACCGTTCGTCTGACTTCGGCGAACTCAACACCGGTCTTCCTCTTTCTGGTAAGCCATTGTTTCTCCTGTTTTCAGTTTCTTGTTACCTTACTGAACTTTATCGTTTTACCTTCTATCTTTGCAATCTTGTTCATACTTCTGATATTTCATCTTGCATTTTGTATTCCACCATATATTTGAACTTGTTTGTTTTATGATTCTGTTTTTACTCAAATCATCTTCTTGAATATACACTGTTCACACACCAGTTGATTTTTGCCACTATTCTTGGCTTGATACCCTTTTGTTCTTTCAATGTTCTTGACAATCCATCTTTGTTCTTGATTCTAAAGCGTATCCCTGTTTTTCTGTTTTCTAGATTCGTGCATCCAATCTTCGTTTCCATAGATCTAGGTTTGGGATTTGCTTGTAGAACCCTTGATTTTTAGGAAAAACTGAAACTATTTCCACAAATTCTTACCCAGCACATAATTTTGGTTTTTGCTAAGGTCACAATAACCCTTTTAAAGTACCTTTCTGAAATCCAACCCCTTAAGTTAAGCCGATATCATGGGTATGTGGAAGCATAGGGTAGACACCCCGACAAAATTAGACTACTTTAGGCGAGAGTTTTCTATCCCTACCGACGTCCATCTGAGGTTAGCTGGGGATGTGACTCCATCATGCCCACCACTGATTCTATGCCCTTCCCTGTAGTGGCCTTTATCGAGTGCGGACTTCGGTTCCCACTAAACATCCTTTTTCGTGAAATACTTCATTACTATAAGCTGAACCCTATGCAACTTGCCATCAATTCCTATCGAGTTGTCAACGGTATAATTGCCTTAGCTAAACAAGAAAATGCTAAGATCACCTTAGCCGACATCTAATATTGCTACACCATGTGTCGCCTGAAGTCAGAAAAGGCCACATCTATTACCTCAAGCCGAGGTCCACTGAATACAAAATCGTTGCCGACCTCCTTGACTCCAACAAGGGAGCGGGGGATGATTACTTCATCATTTCGGGTAACTGGGAATTTCAGCCAAACGATGACCTCCATCTTTATCCCCTAAGTCAAACAGTTTTCGAGGAAGGAGCTGGTAAGGGCCACCTTCCACAAATTTTCTTGCTTTCTTGCATGAAGTTTTCAACATTCTGCTCTAATGTCTACGCTTTTTTCTTTTTTTGCAGTTCTCCCTCAGCCACCAAAGGGTTTGCATCAGTCTTTCTTTTCCAGCAAAGACTTGAGGAGACTTTTGGATCTACTAGTTCTCAAACGGAAGGCCCCTCTGCTTCTCAACTTCATTCTGACGTATAAGTCGGCTCTTACCGACGTCCCAAAAAAGAAGAAGAAAAACCTTTCTCCACCTTCTGCCACAACTCCACAAGTCACGTCCACATCTCGGACAGACCAAGGATCGACCTCTAATCCAGCTGAGCAACCCTCAACCTCGGCTCCTTATCTGATCCCAATATCTTAACGTCAACGTCGGCGACGAACTGTTTTTGCTGTTGAAATGGGCCGCCAGAAAGCTGTTGCCAAAGATCTCCTGGCCAGTATCCCATCGACGGTTGACGCTCCACCCGCACAATCCCAACAACCTGCGAAGTCGAAAAGAATAAAGAAAGCTCAACCAAAGGCGAAGGTGACTCAGGTTGATACTGAGGATACTTTGCCAACTTCTAAATTGGCTAAAAGCAATAAGTCTCAATCAGCTGCTGGGAAGAGGCGTTCTGAGGCCCAACCATCCGAATCCCTAAAATCAAAGAAGCCGAGGTCATCCTCTACTACCACCTCGGGGTCCAAAAAACATGATGCCCCCTGGGCCCCTAACATCACTCTGGAAGATAAGCCAGTTATGGCCAACGATAGTGCTGATGACATCAACGTCAGCGTAGCCCTCAGTACCGCTCTGCTTCTCCCCGGCAATCTCGACCGAAATGCCGAGTTGAGCGAGTATGAAAACTACGCTCTAATGCTTCAACGCTCTGTTCAAGTAAGTGTCTTTATCTGGCAACTTTTTATTTCTTTCTGTTCATTTCATACTTGTAATTTTTTCTAACAACTTATGTTCTGTTTTACTTTCAAGCCATCCAGCATGCCCATTCTTTCTCAATACAATCTTTTGAGAACCGGGAGAAGCTAGCCGAAATGAAGAGGGAGGTCTCCAGTCTTCAAAAGGCCAACAAAAGTTCACAATCAAAAATGAAAAAGTTGGAAGACCAGGCCGAGGCTGCCATCAAGGCCCAAAATGATGCCGAAGAAAAGGCAGTCTGTTGAGGCCATCAAGAAGGTTCTTGAGGCCCAGAAGACAGAGGCCGAAGAAAAGATGGCCCAGGCCCAAAAAGAACTGCAAAATGCCTTGGCCACCAAAGATGCTAAACTAAAGGAGGTCGATGAAAAGGCCTACAACGAAGGGGTGGCCGATGTCACGGTGGATTACGAAAGCAAGTGAAGCAAGCATGCAACAAGGGTTTCACCCTTAGCTGGATGACCTTGCTGAAAAAGCTTGATGTCCCCGAGGACTCCCTCCTTAGGAATTCCGATGTCCTTCCTCTGCCATTCCCCCCAACTCCAAGCCAACCCGCCGACGACGACTCTGAGTACGAGGAGGAGGTTTTGGTGAGGAAGCCCAAGGAAGCTACTAGGGCCAAGTCACCTACTCAAAATGAGC
Organism: Camellia sinensis; assembly: GCF_004153795.1. NCBI lineage: Eukaryota > Viridiplantae > Streptophyta > Magnoliopsida > Ericales > Theaceae > Camellia > Camellia sinensis. Next base: position 407,585 of record NW_021027212.1, on the reverse strand, counting down.
AAGTCCTGGACTTGACTCAGGATGAGGAGGTTGAGGAGTTTCCCAAGGATGTTGCGCCTCAAAAAGCGATATCGGACATGCCCCTCGCCGACAAGAGCCTTGATCAGACCCTTTAAGAGATGGATGCTGAGCTTGCGACCGAGAAGGCAGCCGAGATGTCCTCCCAGCAGTCTTCTGAGATCCAGACCCAGCCAGCTAATGATGCTGAGGAATCATAGTTTTGATGTCTTTTTCCTTTGTTTTTTTTTTGTACTTTTGCTTTTCTTCTTTTTGGAACAATGTAAGCTCTTTGTATGGCCGATTTTCTCTCTATGAATACAACTTCCTTCTTTCTTGAATGCTTGTATGTTTGTCTTCCCTTTATAGCTCTTGTATGACTTTCATATTTAGAATAATGTTGTGTCTTCAAAAGTGCTCTTTAGTTTTGTGCAACCTTCTTGGGGTGAAACACCTCGGTAATACAAACTATGATTTATCTCGGCAAGTACCCAAGTACCTTTCTAAACATATCCTTGGTTTCATAAAATTTCAACAAGTGTTTTACCTTAGTCTAACTTTAACTTGTAAACTTTTCATAAGCTTCAACAAGTGTTAAATATCATCTCGGTTTAACTTCAACTTGTAAACTTTTCTCAAGTTTCAACAAGTGTTAAACATCATCTCAGTTTAACTTCAACTTGTAAACTTTTCTCAAGTTTCAACAAGTGTTAAACATCATTTCGGTTTAACTTCAACTTGTAAACTTTTCTCAAGTTTCAACAAGTGTTAAACATCATTTCGGTTTAACTTCAACTTGTAAACTTTTCTCAAGTTTCAACAAATGTTAAACATCATTTCTTTTCTCTGCCCCCTAATATGAACCTAAGTTCCACTTGGGGTCTCATTATGCACGTATTCGGAAGCAATGTTATGTATCTTCATCAGTCACGAATATAGAAGAATTCTGCTAAAATTTTATTCATTACGTCGACAAATAACAATGAAATTCTAATGATAGAAAAACTTCAGATTACAAGTATTCCAGGGCCTTGGCAACTCTTTGCCCTCACTATCTTCAAGCTGATATGCCCCGTTGCCCAATACTGAAGTGATTCTGTAGGGTCCTTCCCAGTTTCGGCCAAGCTTGCCCTCCTTGGGATTCTTCTTGTTGTCGACGACTTTTCTCAAGACTAGGTCGCCGATTTGGAACTCCCTTGGGTTGACTCTTTTATTATAAGATGTGGCAAGCTACTGCTGGTAGGCTGCGAGTTGAATTGCAGCTTTCTCTCTTCTTTCTTCTAGTAGGTCCAGATCTCGGGCTAGGAGTACATCATTAGTCCCTTTTCTACTCCCTGGGTTTTGATCCCAGGTATGTCGACTTTAAGCGGAATGACAGCTTCTGTGCCATAGGTCATGGCAAAGGGGGATTCCCCTGTTGATCTTCTCGGCGTAGTCCGATATGCCCAGAGCACACTTGGTAGTTCATCCACCCACTTTCCTTTTGCTGCTTGCAGCCTCTTCTTTATCCCATCTGGGATAACTTTGTTGGATGCTTCTGCTTGTCCATTGCTTTGAGGAAAGCTTGGGGTTGAAAAGTAGTTCTTGATCTTGTACTTTGCACAGAAGTTCTTGATTAGCTTGCTGTCAAATTGTGTTCCATTGTCAGCAACTATTGCTCTCGGAATCTCAAATCTGGTGATGATGTTCCTCCATAAGAAGTTCTTCACGTCTACATCTCGGATCTTGGCTAGGGGCTTAGCTTCTATCCACTTGGTGAAGTAATCTGTTGCTACCAGCAGGTACTTTCATTGTCCAGTTGCTTAGGGCAGTTGCCCAATGAGATCCATGCCTCATTGGGCAAACGGCCAAGGACTGGATACTAGGTTTAGGTCTGCTGCTGGTTGGTGTATCAATGGTGCAAACCTTTGGCATTTTTCACATTTCTTCACATAGGCTTTTGTATCTTTCTGCATGTAGGGCCACCAATACCCTTGGGTAATGGCCCTGTGGGCAAGTGATCTGCCCCCAGTGTGGCTTCCACAGATTCCTTCATGTATTTCATATAAAAAATCCTTAACTTGTGATGGGTGCACACACCTTAAAAGGGCTCCAGTGAAAGATCTTCTGTAGAGATGTCCTTCTGCTGTTAGACTAAATCTTGCCGGCTTCAATCTGATCTTGTGTGCTTCCTTGTGGTCATCTGGCAGCTTTCCTCATTTCAGGAATGCAACAATTGCAGCCATCCAGCTTGGTCCCATGTCCACACACATTGCTTCACGCTCTATGGTCAGTGGTTCGATGCTCGGGCCCGACAAGTATTCAATCATTATCATCCTTGCTTTTCCAGGAAGTATTGCACTGGCTAGATTGGCTATTGCGTCGGCGTGACTGCTATCATCCCGGGTGACCTGATGTAGTCGACAATTCTGAAACAAAGCTACTAACCTGTTGACTTCCTTTGCGTAGGCTGACATCCTTTCATCTCGAGCTGCAAATTCGCCTGTTGTCTGGTTGACTATGAGCTGGGAGTCATAGAAAACTATCACTTCATCTGCTTCTACTGCTACCGCCAGCTTTAGTCCTGCAATCAATGCTTCATATTCTGCTTCATTGTTTGAGGCCTTGAACCCGAATCGAATGGACTGTTCCAATACTTCTCCATCTGGAGATACCAGTACTACTCCTGCCCCTACTCCTTGCCGGTTTGAGCTCCCATCGACAAATAGTCGAAAGGAGTCGCCGATGTAAATGCTGCAGGGTCTGAGTTTTTTCTTTTTCCTTTGTTTTGTTGCATTTAGCTGGGCTTCTCCTTGCTTGCTTGGACATTGTTCACCTCGGCTCAACGGAGCCCGATGTGCGATGGATTCTGGTGTGAACTCGGCCATGAAGTCGGCCAAAACTTGGCCTTTGATCGCTGTTCTAGGTCTGTACTCCAAGGCATACTGTCTCAAGGCCACTGCCTATTTGGCTATTCTTCCTATCAGGTCTCCTTGTTGTGGCAAAGACTACAAGGGGTGTTTTGTTAGGACCACAATTTTATAGGCCTGGAAGTAATGGTTCAATTTCTTTGAAGCCATTAGTAAAGCCAGTGTCAATTTTTCTAAGGGTAGATACCTTGTTTCTGCATCGGCTAGGGTTTTGCTTACATGGTAAACAACCCTTTGCACCCCTTTTTCTTCTCAGATTACCACTGCGCTTACTGTGTGTTCTGAGACTACTAAGTACAAAAACAACTCCTCCCCAGGTTCTGGATTTGAAAGAACTGGAGCTGTGGTCATATACTTTTTCAGGTCAGCCAGGGCGGCCTCGTATTCTTTTGTCCATAAAAAATCTGTGGCTTTCTTCACTAAGTTGAAGAAAGGTTTACACTTGTCTGAGCTTCTGCTTATGAACCTATTCAGGGCTACGACCTTTCCAGTCAACATTTGTACCTGTTTTGCCGATGTCGGGCTTTTCAATTCCAATATGACCTTAATCTGATCTGGGCTGGCCTTAATGCCCCTTCTAGTCACCAGGTATCCTGAAAACTTATCAAATCCCACTCCAAATGCACACTTTGTTGCATTGAGTCGGAGCCGATATGTTTTAAGGATGTCAAAGACTGCTTTCAGGTCGGCCAGATGACCTTCAGGTTCCTTAGTCTTCACGACCATGTCATCGATGTAAACTTCCACCGTTATGCCAATCAGGTGTTTGAACATCTTTGTTACCAGTCTTTGGTAAGTTGCTCTTGCATTTTTTTATCCAAAAGGCATCACTCTGTAGCAGTACAGACCTTTTGGGATAATAAATGCAGTCTTCTCCTCATCTGGGGGATACATGGCTATCTGATGGTATCCCCTGTAGGCATCCAGGAAGCTCATCCTTCTATGCCCTGAAGTGGCGTCTACCAACTAGTCAATCTTGGGTAGAGGAAAACTGTCTTTGGGACAGGCTTTGTTCAGGCTGGTAAAGTCCACGCAGACCCTCCATTTACCGTTCTTTTTCTTCACCTCCACTGTCTTTGATAGCCATGTCGAGTAATTTACCTCTCGAATGGCCCTGGCCTCCAGAAGTTTGTCTACTTCCTTTTCTACTGCTTCAACGTGTATCAACGTCGGTCTTCTTGCTCGTTGGATCACTGGTTTTGCCGACCTATTAACATTTAGTTTATGGCAAGTGACCTCGGGGTCAATGCCAGGCATCTCATATGGTGTCCAAGCAAACACCTCAATATTTGCTCTTAAAAAAGCTTCCAACTCTTTTTCTTCTTCTTCGGCTAAGCCTGAGCTGAGAAGAAAGAAGCATTCTTCATCCCCTTCCTGGACGAGGATTTTCTTCAGTGCTTCTTCACTCTTCTTGGCTGGCTCCTTGTCGACATCCTCTAAGACCTCCATGTCTTCATCTTCGATCTCTGCCTTCTCTGGTTCTCTTATGCTGTAGGTGGATTTCATTGCTGCCATGGAGCAATTTTTTGCCTGCAGTTGATCTCCTCTGACCTCCTCAATCCCATGCTCTGTTGGGAACCGCAATAGTTGATGCAAAGTTAAGGGGACAGCCCTCATTGCATGCAACCATGGTCTTCCCAAAATAATGTTATAAGGGGAGGATGTGTCAATTACGGTGAACTCTGTTGTTATCTTCCTGGTGCCTGCCTGCACCTCCAAGCTGGTTATTCCTAGTGGCCATGTCGGCGTTCCATTGAATCTGACCATTAGGCTATTGGATTGCTCCATATCGTCTGAGTGAAGGCCAAGCTCCTTGTAACATCGGACGTACATGATGTCACAAGAGTTGCCTTGGTCAATCAGGATGCGCCTTACTTGGCATTTCCCAACCTGGAGGGATACTACCAAGGCATCATTATGCGGGTGCTACACCATCTCAAGGTCGGCTTCAGAAAAGGACACTACTGGTCCTTGGCACTCCTCTGCCCGATGTCTCTTCTCCCCAACTTGGCAGACATGCTGCAAGTGCTTCACTTTCTGGGTCTCCCCCCTGATCTCATTTTCGCTGACCTTCTAGTGAATTACATTAATTACCCGAGGTCCTCCTGCTTCTTGTTGCTGTGCTGGGGGAAGCGGAGCTACTGTCGCTTGAGGCAATCTTGCCTGTTCTTCCCTTATTTTGGCCTCATCGACAAGGTCTCTTAGATGGCCTTGCCTCACCAGGTCTTCCAAATGTGTTTTCAGGGCTCTGCAGCCCTGAGTCATTTGCCTGTTTTCATTGTGGTAAGCACAATGCCTGCCAAGGTTTCTTCCCATGAATTCTCCTGGTGTCTTTGCTGATGTTCTGAAATAGGGTTGATTCCGAATTTGATCTAAGACTTTGTGAATTGGGATTCGGAACACAGTTGTCACTACCTGTGTTGCCCTCAGCTCTATCTCCTGTTTGCTGGATCCGTTGTTACCTCGGCCTCGCTTCGGCGAGCCGTTTCCCTTTTCTTGCTTTGCCTCCTTGGTCCCTGATGTATCTTCTTCGGCTTTGGCATACTTCTCGATCCTCGCCATGAGCTCTTCCATGCTTTTTGGAAATGTCTTTGCCAAAGATTTTCGTAGTGGACAGTTATCTTTTAGGCCGTTCTTGAAAGATACGACTGCCATCTCTTGATTACACTCTGGTATTCAGTTGAACACCTCATAGTACCTTTTTGCATAGGCCCTAAGGCCTTCATCCTTACTGATCTTCAGAGCCATTAATGCGTCCACCCTTAATGGCTGCAGTTTGTTTGTCACGAACCTGGCCATAAACATCTCAGCCAGGCCTTTCCAAGTCTTCACGCTTCCTTTTGGTAATTTGTGGAACCAATCTGATGCAATCTCCCCAAAAGATGAGGGGAACACTTTGTAGAGCAACGGCTCGTTCTCACTATATAATGCCATTGAGTTCAAGTAGAATACAACGTGGAAGTTAGGGTCTGACTTACCATCGTATATTTGGAACCTCGGCATACTGAATCTCTTGAGCGCCTCAAATTTGTCTAACTCCACCGAGAATGGTGTTCTCGGTTTATCAGGGGAGGTTACCTCGGCATCAACATTCTGCTGCTTCCTCTTGAGGTAATCTCTCAAGTCTTCTTTGCTTTGTCCAGGAGCTCGACTATCTCCTGACTTTAGTTTTTTCGGCATACTACTCTCAGCTTCATGGTGGGTCCTTTTTGATTTTTCTCCGTGAGTTGTGTCGAAGCAGAGCGCCTGCCCCTGAACATGCCGATGTTCTTTGGGGTCTGCCTCCTTGGCGCGATGCGTCCTCCGCGACTCTTCTCTCCTCGACTCTCCTCGCCCGACCTCCCTGGAAGACTAGTGAGAGTGTTTTTCACTTCTGGTGTGCTGAGGGGCTATTGGGATTGTCTTCTGCCCTCTCTTCTGGGCATTGGCCGCTGGAATTGGCGTGTCCTGCAGCGGGTATGGTGGCTGCATGACATTGTTTTGCATCATGAAATTGACGACCGATTACAGGCCTGCCAATTTGTTTGTCATCTCCTTTACCTCTTTATCCTTCCGCGGGCATCTATCCTTCCATACCTGGAGGTCATCCTCATTGTAGTACCCACTTCGATATGGCTTTTTTGGTATGTCGCCATCCTGGCCAACGTTTTTCATGCTGTGATTCTGGTCACAAGTTTCTGTGTTACGGTTGTCTCCTTCGACGTCAAGGTCGATAGGTCTACCACTCCCAGCGGGAGTGTCGTCCCCAATCTTTTCCTTCTGTCCGTCACTGGCCATCTATTCTTCTTTCTTTCCCACAGACGGCGCCAAATTGTATGAGTGATTTCCGATCACACTGCCCAACTCAGTAATCAGCTGGAGAGCACTGGCAGAATAGATGACACCTGGTTGACCTGCAATAGAAAGAGAAGATTCTGGCGGTGGTTCGTCCACCCGGGGGCACTCCAACGATCAAGTCAGTATATCTCTCAAAGATAATCAATAGTGCTAAACTCACTATTCAAAATATAAACTGTGTACCTTAGACCCATGGGGGTGCCTTTCTTTTATAGCAAACTCAATTTAGTCCCAATAGAAGCCTAGCTTCAATGGACTCTTGCTCAGTGCTTATCCTGGACTCTCTAAGAGATAAAAATAAACTCCCTAAGAGCTTTATCCTTATCCATGCCATAGTCCTTCCTTATTCTAGGACTCTTGTCCCTTATCTGCTTATCTCAGATTCTGATATCTTCGGAGATAACCTCGGCCTTGCCGAGATAACCTTGGCGTCATGACCTGGACACGTGGCACTTCGGCTGACACGTCGGCATCACCTTGGCCACATGTTGGTACTCAGAAAATATATCCCCACAACTAGTAAACATCGATGTCTCTTCAAGGTGCCAATCGTCTAGGAATAAGCAATGACATCTTGACAAATGGATCTTTCATACACTTCCATAGGGGAAGATTGTAAGGCATTAAGATTACGGGCCACATGCTGTACAATGTACTCATATTTCCAAATGGATTGAAACCATCCATAGCAAGCCCTAGCCTTACATTCCGAGGATCCACAAAAAATGTAGGATGCTGTCTATCAAAGTCCTTCCATGCCTCAGCATCTGCTGGATGCTGTAACACTCCATCATCCACATGCTTATCTTTGTGACATCTCATATCTGCAGCTATTTTTTTCGACATGTACAATCTCTTCAACCTCAGTGTCAAAGGAAAAAACCTCAATATTTTGTAAGGAATTTTTTTACCCATCTTGTCATTCAAATTGCATCTAGACTCCTTAGATGTAGGGCAATTCTCCAATTTTGTGTTCTCCTTCCAAAATAAAGTACAATCATTCTTGCATGCATGAATAGCGTCGTATCCCAAACCAAATTCACAAAAGAACTTTTTCGCTTCATAAAGGGTCTATGGAACAGTTTCATCACACTTTAGTAGAATGTCTTTGAAAACTTGCATAACCACATCAAAAGATTTGCTACTCCATTTATTGTACACTTTGACGTGAAGCATCTTAACAACGAAGGACAAGATGGAGAATTTCTCACACTCCGGATATACTTTGCGTTGAGTATCATCGAACAACTTAATGAATTGCAATAAATTGTGCCTCTCTGAACTATTACGTTCTTCATCGATATGATCATCCATAAGACCACTCATGTAAATCTCTTCTAACATAATAGCCAGTTCACCCAAATTATTGTGATTGGCTATCAGTCCAACTCCATTGCTTTTAGTATCATCGTTTCACACAGTATGATGATCACGACACATGGAAATATGCTCCCCATGGTGCACCCGAGTTTGATAAGAACACACGATTCCTCTTCGAATCAAGTGCAACTGTACAACTTGTCGACTAAATTTTGTGTCGTTCAAGCAATCGACACACGGACAACGAATTTCATCATGTGGCCCTAAATTCTTCGTAGCAAACTCAATAAATGACTGAACACCTTGTTGATACTCTTTACTTTCAACCTATCTTTTATTGTCATCTAACTCTTGTCCATCTTTCGAACCCTACACACCAAGCAAAGATGAACATGGGAATGGACACCACATGGAAAAATACTCAATAATAGAAGAGAGCTTAAGTAAGTTTAGGGGTTCGATTATCATTGTTTTTCAAGTAAACAAAATAATAATAACCGATTGGGATCTTTTGCCTATTTGTCCATTGCATATAGTTGGATAATTTGAATACTAACTTGGCATTTATTCGCACTCAAATTTCACAAACATGAACAATTCTATGTCAAAGTCATCTTAGAGGGAGAGACATCAATCTAACCCTAAGAGAGGGAAATTAAATTTGATATTGAATATAGATTGTAGTTTTATAGATCTCTGCAAATACATTTTGTAAACATAAATTTTCTGAAAATCAGATGTGTAAAACAAAAGTAACGAAATTTTAAAGTTTTGAAACATTGAAAAAATAAAAGAATTACGGTACACATTAATCTCGTTGTTATGCACAAACCACAAAGAACAATAAAAACAATTACGACTAAATAGGCTGATTCATAGAACTTCATAGAAAACTGTTTTTTAAATGGGAAAATAAAAGATTTATTAATACTACTAAATCATATAAGTTGTACAATGAAATTACATGAATACGAAGACCTAAAACAAAATATTTTAAAGTTATTACGTAAGTTTGTATTAAGAGAGAGATGAGAGAAATATTGTATTTGCAGAGAAGATGGAGAATGGTGGGTGGATTCCCGTAGTGAAGCAAAGGAAAAAGAGTGAAGCATGGCGCAAAGAGGTAAGCAAAGGATTTATCTATGGGTGTGTTTGATTGGGGGGATTAGGGGGGGATTATTCACTGTTCGGATTGCTTATCCGAAGGCGGGAGATGTCCATCATTTGTTTTTTTTTTTAGTCTGCCGGACATGGAGTCCGGCCGGACTCCATATCCCTCATAATATTGTATCCTGGGAGCGTGGGATTATTTTCATGGGATTATTTACTGTTGGGATTAGGTAATGAAATGACCATTTTGACCCTCTACTATTTAATTATGTATTATATTTAGTAAAATTCAATAAAATTAAATTGTCTCAATTTAAAAATAAAATAATTTTATTTAACTTTTTATTGATGTTTCATTTATTTAATGTTTGAAAATAATTTTTTATAAATATTTTATTGATGTTTTATTTTAAAATTTTGTTTATATTTTATTTAATTTCATTATTTAAATTTTAATAGATATTTTATTTAATTTCATTATTTAATTATTATTATTTTTAAAATAAATTTATTTAAAATTTTAATTAAAAAATAACATTATTTTTATTGATATTTTATCTATTTTAGTTTTTTACATTAAATAAATAAAATAAATAAATTTTTATTTAATCTAGCTAAAAATAATTAAAATATTAAAGATATGCTTAATATTGCTATTACTTAGTAAACAATTGAAAAATGACAAAATAGTCTTTTGCTCATTTATCCTATCCAGACTGTCCAATCAAACATTGGATTCACTAAAAATAGTCCTTTCCAGACATCTAATTTCATGAGAAAACAAACACGGGATACACATCCAATCCAACCAAATAGTCCGGGGGATTCACAGATTCAAGTCCGACGGATTCTAATCCCCTTTATCCAGTCCGTCCAACCAAACATTGGATTTACTAAAAATAGTCATTTCCAGACATCTAATTTCATGAGAAAACAAACACAGGATACACATCCAATCCAACCAAATAGTCCGGGGGATTCACAGATTCAAGTCCGACGGATTCTAATCCCCTTTATCCAGTCCGTCCAATCAAACACATCCTATGTGTTTGTGGACAATCTACATTTGAATATGGATCCTAGAGCATTGTTTAAACTAAGGATTGCATTTGAGGGCTAATAGCTGGGTGTGTGGGGCAGCAATTTGGTAACTTGGTCTATCGTATTCTGGGTTGTTTGCCTTGTTGTTATCTAGTTTGTATGGTAGCAGGTTGGTGCTTTGGTTTGCTGCCTTATGTTTACAACTAGTTTACGCAGTTTAGTTGTTTGGTCTTAGTAATGATGTATATATATTTGGCACGGGGTAGCAATTTTTTTTTTTTTCTATTTTAAGAAAATCTATTAACCCAAACAATAAACCACCCAGAAAATTGGAACCTATGATGTATATTTACATTTGTTATTGTGAGCCACACCCATGAACAAATCTTAATCTTTGAAAACAAATTAATTTTTTTTTTTTTTTTGAGTTTCCAGAACTACTGTTCTTTTTTCTCCTACATAGAGTAAAGCATTAATGCATGCATTATGGATTGGTACTTTTTCATCAACTCTCATACAAGGTAGACCTGCAGGCAGGCATCATCCATATCTAAAAACCTTTTTAATTAAGATTTATTAAATTCATTCCCTAAATTAGCTACAATACATAACATCTTTAGCAATGCAATGCAATGCCTATATAAGATATAAACTTCAATCCACCCCTTGAAAGTTTTGCTAAAACTAACAGCTCCAAACCAAACTGGTTGCATCAAAACCAGCAGCATTTTTGTTTGTTATGTTATTTTTTCGCACCAAACCAAACATCTATATTGGACAAGACTACTAAAGGGTACTAACCCACCATTGTTGTTTTCTTTCCCATGGACAATATCTCCTTTTAATTAGACACCAATGAACAACAAACAAATATTTTAAACAAAAAAAAGCTCCAAAAGAAGTAAGATTGTTTGAGCCATTCTCCTTCCCCCCCCCCCCCCTCCCCCCAAAAAAAATTCCATGCCTCCTCTCAACAACAGGATTAAAGTCAGATTGTTTTGGTGTTTATGGGGTGTGTTCTGTAGTATTATTTCTCTATTTTTTGGATCCTCGCCAACTTTGGCTTGAGCTAGCATGTGTGCTCCTCTTAGTGCCAGCCTAGCTGGGATTAGGATGGATCACTTTGATGATTCTTGTTTCTTGCCTTCCCTTCATTGATGTAATCAAATACTTTGTATGGTTTTTCTTCTACATCAATAAAGTTCCTCTATTTTCTGATGAAAAAAAAAGAATACCTAACACAAAAGCATAACTTAAAATGGGTTTAGTGAGGATAATAAACTTGGTGAAGGAGGTTTTGGAAGTGTCTACTGGGGTAGAACTTCGGATGGCTGTCCCTACAAAAAAAGAATACCTAACACAAAAGCATAACTTAAAATATTGGGGTAGAACTTCGGATGGCTCTCTCTACTCTGCTCATCTCATCTGCATATCATGTTTCCTACTTTGCAATTTTTTTTTATCATCTGGCCATTGATTTTACCTAATAGATTTCACACCTGGCCAGTAAAATTTTCTTTTATTGATCATTATTGGTTGGTTGTTTTTTGTTTTCATTATGAACATGATGCAAATAGCAATAAAGAAGTTGAACTCACTAAATTCAAAAGCAGAGATGAAATTTGCAATGGTAAGGGGTTATTGTGCAGGTGGTGTTGAACAACACCTCATTAAAGATAAACATCCTCAAGTTAGAGGAGTTCATGGGTGCTATAATTTTGCACCCAACACAGACCAATGACTCTAGAGAGACATAACAAGAAATCGGAGTCCAGCAAGAAGACTGCTTTTTTATTTTGCAATATATTCTTTCATTTGGGTACCTAGCATTTGTAATCTGAGAAACTTGTTTTTCAAAATTGACTCTGAAAAACCTAGAACTCAAATTTCAAATTTCAAAAATCCAAAATCAAATTCCAATTCGTCTCTCTCTCTCTCTCTTGTATATTAACTGAAAAATTTGACTACCCATTTACTTTCTTCTTTTGCTCCCAACCTATACCTTCACAACTCTTCCTTGCCTCGTCTCTTCACCGTCCCACCCAGTATAAGATGATAACGTTTTGGAATTTTTGAGATTGAATTTGGGATTTATGTATAGAAATCAAAGCACTTCAACCAAACCCATTTACAAAATTAACACAAAATCAAACCAAAAAAATCATATAAAACACTACAGAAAGTGTGAGGAATGGGGAAGGGAGAGACAGAGAGCGCGAGAGTGAGAGAGAGAGAGAGAGAGACCGAGAGCGACAAAGCGAGAGAAAAATACCTGTGATTCAGTGGCGGTGCTGATTTGCAGTGGTCGTGGTGGCGAGCGCCAGTGATGATCGTCGGTGGTGAGCGGCGGTGAGGTTTGGTAATGACTTCTCTCTATGTCTGGTGTGTGAGACAGAACAGAACTCAAAAAGTGTTTGTGTCAATAGGATACTAGGTGCCAATATAATGTCTTTCTCTCTAAAAAATATTTGGAATCTTTAGCGACCAAATTCTTATTTGTCGGCAAATGTTCATTAAAAGTGACTAAAACATTGGTAGGCAAACATAACATTTGGCTACTAATTTTTATTTTTGTCGGCAAAAAATTAATATACAACAACTAAATTATTTTAGTCACCAAAAGTTCATCTAAATGTCCCCATTATTTCGCGACTAAATTTATTTTGTCGGCAAATAATAGTACACGGCGACTAAATGAAGAATTAGTAGCCTAAAATTTCGACTAATACTGACTAAAAATATTTTAGTCGCCTATTACGTTGTATTTAGTGGCTAAAGTTTTTTTTTAATTGCCAATAAACATTATATCTCGATTAAAATAATATAGTAGCTAAAACCTTCAACCAACGCTGACTAAAAGAAATTTTAGTCGCCAAAAGTGCTATTTTTGGTGACTAAAATTTTTTTAGTCAGCAAATGTGCAGTTTGTTGTAGTGTAAAAACCGTGAAATGAATTGCAAAGCATACTGACGTGACTGCAATCCACTAATTTCGGGGAAAAAAAAAACATAGAACACAAACAAATCCTTACTATAAATCTTTCATAGAATTCAGTTTATATTCCAAAAAAAAAAAACATTTTTCTTAACAATCCTAGAAATCGATTTCGCTCCTTAAGAAACCCATAAAAGCAATCCTGCAAAATAAAAAGTAAAAATTATGAAAGAGAAAAAGAGCAACAAACAAGCAACAATGGATAGAGGGAAAAAAAATACCAAGTAACATTCACACTTGAATAATACCAAACATGAGCACATATGTGTCGCAGAACAACGGAAACACCATTGACAATTGCATCAACGATATAGGCCTGTTTGGTAGAGCTGTGGGAAAGTACTTATAGCTTATGCCTAAACAGCTTATAGCTTATAACTATGAACATAAGCCGATTTCTGACTTATTCTTAAAGCATCTCCTGCCCCACTCAAAGAATAAGCTGATTTCTGACTTCCAAAAAGCTATAAGCTATAAGCTAAACCAAACACATCAAAATAGCTTAAATTAAGCTGAAAGCTGAAATAAGCTGATTATAATTTCTGCCAAACAGGCACTATAGCTAATATGACTCTTCTCAATCCTCACCTACAAGTAAAAGAATTAAATTAAAATAAAACAAAAATATCCAAATTGCTTGAGGTAAATATAATTTATAAGTATACCTCACCGACTTCAAGATGGTCATTATAGTGCTCTATCATTGACCTACAGAATCGAGTAACTTAATAAGTAGTACTTTCAAGCGGACTAAACTCGTACTTATCCCAAAACTGCTTCTTATCTACTTCAATTTTAGTGTGCACCCTTGTCGGAACACCGACAGTAGGAATTCTAGAATGCCATTCAGGATAACAGACCCCTACATAATAATCAAAAGTGCATCCATGTAACAGTTGACGACTACTTATAATATCCCAAAACTTTTTTATGTACTTTTTTTTTTCTCAGTGCCGTCCCAAAATGAAGAATCGTTTAACAGCCGCAATGGATATCCACCCGTTGACTAAAACCACAAATGAACAAAAGATTAATTAGTAAAAACTACACAAAGAAAAAATATTAAAAGGATATAATGTATTTAACTTACACATGAGGGTCGTTGCCCAAGTCCTTAATAAAAAGGGAAAACTCATACGAAAGCCTATGTTCATTGATATAACTTGGCAGTGGTTACCGTTTAAAAACATTACCCTCTTTGTAAGGCTTAACCATAACTTCAACAATCAAAGAGAGAAAATCGCTAATGTCCGCACATTTTGCATTAAGAAGCTCCGCAAAAAAAAAATTTTGCATTAAGAAGCTCTGCAAAAAACAAAAATTTCAGATGTGCATTTCAAAAACCATAACCAAATAAAATGAAAATAAAGAATGAGTTACAATATACCATTAGCATGTATCGCTTTTTTGACCCAAATAAGTTTGGCTTTATAGTTTACAACTGAGATTGCACGCAACAATCTAGTACAACAATAGCCCAAAGAATAGATTTGACGTAATGCTTTGCTAATATCACCAAATAGAGGCATTACTTTAGGTTTAATATAAGTCCACCAATCCTTGATAGCATAAGACTTTTCAGATCAAATTTTATATTCAGAATCAACCTAAGAGAAAATATCTTTGCTAGTGGCCCACTACCCATGCCTACAATGCATCCATGACCAGAGGAAGAATTTCCACACGCTCCTAATGAAGAAGCTACAATTTTATATCAATTGCAATGTTGTCAAGCTGAATTTCAGTATGAGAAAACTTCTCTGTCCACCTCTCTAAATGAAGATTTTGAAGTGGAGTTTAGTAGTTTTGACTTTGAAGATAATCGTAGAGCAATGGAGCACTTGGCGACATTGAGGATTTTCAAAGAGAGTAGTTACGTTGTAGACGGTTACTTTGTAGATGGCAATAGAGTTTTATTTTAAAAAGTTGGACAAGATATTTTCTCTTAGGTTGATTCAATATACCATTCGCATTTATCGCCTTTTTGACCTAAATAAATTTGGCTTTATGGTTTACAACCGAGATTCCACGCAACAATCTAGTACAACAATAGCCCAAATAATAGACTTGATGTAATGTTCTTCTAATATCACCAAATAGAGGCATTACTTTAGGTTTAATGTAAGTCCAACCCTTGATCTGACAAGTTTTATGCCATCAAAGATGGGTGGACTTACATTAAACCTAAAGTAACGCCTCTATTTGGTGATATTAGGAAAGCATTACTTCAAATCTATTATTTGGGCTATTGTTGTACTAGATTGTTACGTGGAATCTCGGTTGTAAACCATAAAGCCAAATTTATTTGGGTCAAAAAGGTGATACATGCTAATGGTATATTGAATCAACCTAAGAGAAAATATCTTGTCTAACTTTTTTAAATAAAACTCAATTGCCATCTACAAAGTAAACGTCTATAACATAATTACTCTCTTTGAAAATCCTCAATGTCGCCAAGTACTCCATTGCTCTACGATTATCTTCAAAGTCAAAACTACTAAACTCCACTCCAAAATCTTCATTTAGAGAGGTGGACAGAGAAGTTTTCTCATACTGAAATTCAGCTTGACAACATTGCAATTGATATACAATTGTAGCTTCTTCATTAGGAGCGTGTGGAAATTCTTCCTCTGGTCATGGATGCATTGTAGGCATGGGTAGTGGGCTACTAGCAAAGATATTTTCTTTTAGGTTGATTCTGAATATAAAATTTGATCTGAAAAGTCTTATGCTATCAAGGATTGGTGGACTTATATTAAACCTAAAGTAATGCCTCTATTTGGTGATATTAGCAAAGCATTACGTCAAATCTATTCTTTGGGCTATTGTTGTACTAGATTGTTGCGTGCAATCTCGGTTGTAAACTATAAAGCCAAACTTATTTGGGTCAAAAAGGCGATACATTCTAATGGTATATTGTAACTCATTCTTCATTTTCATTTTCTTTGGTTATGGTTTTTGAAATGCATATCTAAAATTTTTGTTTTTTGCAGAGCTTCTTAATGCAAAATGTGCGGACATTAGGGATTTTCGCTCTTTGATTGTTGAAGTTATGGTTAAGCCTTACAAAGAGGGTAATGTTTTTAAACAGTAACCATTGCCAAGTTATATCAATGCACAAAGGCTTTCGTATGAGTTTTCCCTTTTTATTAAGGACTTGGGCAACGACCCTCATGTGTAAGTTAAATATATTATATCCTTTTAATATTTTTTCTTTGTGTAGTTTTAACTAATTAATCTTTTGTTCATTTGTGGTTTTAGTCAACGGGTGGATATCCATTGCGGCTGTTAGACGATTCTTCATTTTGGGAGGGCACTGAGAAAAAAAAAGTACATAAAAAAGTTTTGGGATATTATAAGTAGTCGTCAACTGTTACATGGATGCACTTTTGATTATTATGTAGGGGTCTATTATCCTGAATGGCATTCTAGAATTACTACTGTCGGTGTTCCGACAAGGGTGCACACTAAAATTGAAGTAGATAAAAAGCAGTTTTGGGATAAGTACGAGTTTAGTCCGCCCGAAAGTACTACTTATTAAGTTACTCGAAACACCCTTGTCGGAACACCGACAGTAGTACTGAATGGCATTCTAGAATTACTATAAGTAGTCGTCAACTGTTACATGGATGCACTTTTGATTATTATGTAGGGGTCTATTATCCTGAATGGCATTCTAGAATTACTACTGTCGGTGTTCCGACAAGGGTGCACACTAAAATTGAAGTAGATAAAAAGCAGTTTTGGGATAAGTATGAGTTTAGTCCGCCCGAAAGTACTACTTATTAAGTTACTCGATTCTGTAGGTCAATGATAGAGCACTATAATGACCATCTTGAAGTTGGTGAGGTATACTTATAAATTATATTTACCTCATGCAATTTGGATATTTTTATTTTATTTTAATTTAATTCTTTTACTTGTAGGTAAGGATTGAGAAGAGTCATATTAGTTGTATCGTTGATGCAATTTTCAATGGTGCTTCAGTTGTTTTGCGACACGCATGTGCTCATGTTTGGTATTATTCAAGTGTGAATGTTACTTGGTATTTTTTTTCCCTCTATCCATTGTTGCTTGTTTGTTGCTCTTTTTCTCTTTCATAATTTTTATTTTTTATTTTGCAGGATTGCTTTTATGGGTTTCTTAAGGAGCGAAATTGATTTCTAGGATTGTTAAGAAAAATGTTTTTTTTCTTTTTAGAATTTAAACTGAATTCCATGATAGATTTATAGAAGGGATTTGTTTGTATTCTATGTTTGTAATTTTTTTTTCTTTTTTTTTTTCTGGAATTAGTGGGATTGCAGTCACGTCAGTATGTTTTACAATTCATTTCAAGGTTTTTGCACTACAAAAACCTACACATTTGGCGACCAAAAAAATTTTAGTCGCCAAAAGTAGCACTTTTGGCGACTAAAATTTCTTTTAGTTGGCGTTGGTTGAAGATTTTAGCTATAATATTATTTTAGTCAAGATATAATGTTTACTGGCGACTAAAAAAAAGCTTTAGTCACTAAATACAACGTAATAGGCGACTAAAATATTTTTATTCGGTGTTAGTCGAAATTTTAGGCTACTAATTCTTCATTTAGTTGCCGTATACTGTTATTTTCCGACAAAATAATTTTAGTCGCCAAATAATGGGGACATGTAGATGAACTTTTGATGACTAAAATAATTTAGTCATATATTAAATTTTTGCCGACGAAAAAAATTAGTAGCCAAATGTTAGGTTCGACTACCAATGTTTTAGTCGCTGTTAATGAACATTTGCCGGCAAATAAGAATATAGTCACTAAAGATTCGAAATATTTTTTAGAGGGAAAGGCATTATATTGGCGCCTAGTATCCTATTTTGACACAAACATTTTTTGAGTTCTATTCTGTCTCACACAAACACTTTAGAGAGGTGGGTAAAGAAGTTCTCTCATACTGAATTTTAGCTTGACAATCTTGCAGTTGATATGCAATTGTAGCTTCATTAGGTGCGTGTGGAAATTCTTCCTCGAATGTGGTTCGAATTGTTGTTTTTTTTTGTTTTTTTTTTTTTGGACTGTGTTGGTTTGGTTGTTTTTATTTTTTATTTTATTCATTTGTTGGGTTGTGTTAGTTTGGTCGTTTTTATTTATTTATTTATTTGTTGGGCTGTTGTTATTTTTTTGTTTATTTATTTTTATTTTTTTTAAGGATGGTTATGTGTAGGGGTGGGTTTAGAGTTTAGAGTTTTAGGATTTAGGGTTTAGGATTTAGGGTTTAGGGTTTAGGGTTTAGGGTTTAAGAGGTTTAGGATTTTAAGTTTTAGGGTTTAGGGTTTTAGAGTTTAGGATTTAGGGTTTAGAATTTTAGGATTTAGAATTTAGGGTTTAGGGGTTAGAATTTAGAGTTTAGAATTTAGGTTTTAGGTACACATAACCACCCTTCCAAAAAGAAAAAACCCCAAACCAAACCAACGTAGCAAAAAAAAAAAAAAAACCCAATTCGAGACAAATTCACGCCTCTCTTTTCGAGGCCTCTAGCATGGCTCATAATACAAATACAAGTAATAAACATAACAATAGTGGATGAGCAAATAAACATAATCAACAAGAATATCATTACAAAAAATACAACAAAATAATTACAAACAGTATAAAAACAATCCCATTAAGAAACAATATAAACATGTAAAAAGGGGCAATACTACAGTAGCAAATAGCTAACAACAAAACACACAATGTAGATGATGATAACATAACAGACAGAACAGAGCATTGTTGTTACCTTTTCATTAATCATCACAGCACCACCATTAGACAATAGAAGAAAAAGCAGAGAGAGAGAGAGAGCAAAGAGAAAGCAGAGAGAGAATAAAGAGAGAGAGAGAGAGAGAGAGAGAGAGAGAGAGAGAGCAGAGTACCGAATCAGCGAGCAAAGGCGAGCGGAGAAGACCGGCAAGGCTATAGGTGGCGACCGGCAAGACTAGCGGCCGAGCAAGAGGGGAGACAATCTGATGAATGAGATAAGATGTGAGGGTGTGAATTTGGGTGAGACTGTGAAAGTTATGTATATTTGTTTGGGAAGAGTTTATTTATTTATTTATTTTCTTAAAATAATAAAGTTAAAAAGGTTTAAATTGTTGATAAAATGAAATATTAATTAATTGTTTTTTTTCTTACAATCATCTTTTTAATTAAAAAAAAACACAAATCATTTTAAAATAATTTTTTTATCTCATAAAATTGTTTTAAAAAAATTAAAAAACTAACTACAATAATCAATTTTCCAAAAGTGGTTTTTGAATACCAAACATGAAAAAAATCATAACTATTAGATATATTAGAATGATCTGAGCCATCCAACATACAGCACGTTCACTTATTCTGTGGGTGTTTAATCAGAAGTTATTAATTTGTTTGGTGCACTTGCTGGATTATAAATTTAAGTTGCTATATGAGAGGGTTCAAGAACGTTGTTGGAAAATTCAAAGATCTTCAAAGATCTTTGAAGAAAAATTCGAATTCTCTAGAAAATGATGAGAGGCTTAGATTCTTCAATAGTCACAACTAAGAACACAAAAGCAAAGAGATGATGGAGATAAGATATTAGGTGAAGAAGAAGGCAAAGTAGTTAGAGAGAGAATAATGGCAAGGCTCTCCCATGGATCTCTCACTTTTACTCTCAAGGTTGATAATGGAGAAGAGAAATTAGTTCTTTCCCAAGAGTTATCTCTCCAAAATCCATCTCTTGTAAAGTTATGGGTGGGTGCTATTTATAGGCACCTCGTGATGTAGCATGGAGCTCATGTGCAAGGCACATGGGAAATATTCTCTCTAACCACCTTGTCCGAGGAGGTGACCTCTCCGAGGATGAGGAAAACCTCGAAGAGGAGATCAACCTCTTGGCGAATCCTTCTTCTTAGTCACACCTAACCAATGATGCCCAATCATCCCAAAGGGGTCAGGGGTAGTCCTAGAGGACGCCTTGCCGTAGAAGGGTCAGTGACCCCCTAGATCGTGCCACCTAGACCCGGGTATAGGCTAGTTTAACCGAATAGTGAATTTATCTTCACTCACCGTTCTCGGGATCGGGTCCTTTGTTCGGACTCTATTATGCCCATGGTTCTGATACGTAGATCTCGGAAAGCTCCGAGTCTGCAAGTGTTTTGGGACTCATTAACGAAGCGGCTTCTAGATTGTATCTGAATCCCTTTGAAGCCAAGTGCTTCGGATCTCTAGGTTCGTGGATCTGAACCCTTTCGAGTCCGCGCTCGAGTAAGTCTTTAAGTTCGTGGATCCGAACCCTTTCGAGACTTAAAGCGATTTGGCCCGTTTGATGGCGATAAATCTGGGGCCATGAATCTTGGACTTGCGATAAATTCAGGCCCACCAACGTTGGACTATTGGGCCTAATTAATTTAGTTGGGTCAAATTAGCTCCTCTTATATTTGCCCTTTGCGTGTATGAGAAATTTTAGTTTCTCGGACATGCATAGTTTCACCTTTTCAGTCTTGCTTCGCATTACGTTTTCGGGAATATTTTGTCTTGATAGAGTTTAAGAATAAAGCTCATGTCTCATCGTAATTTACGAATAAAAGTAACAAATAAGATTTTTTTTTTTTTTTGCTTTTTATTTTTTATTTTTGAAAGATAAAAGCCACACACATATTTTTTATTTTTATTTTTTTTTAATCAAACTTGACTTTACTGTTCCTTCAATTAACTTACATAATTTCAATTTGACAGATTCCCCAGAATATTCAAAGGCCATTTCAGCACCATTAAGAGCATCTCCAACGGTGAATTTCTTTTTTCACCAAATCTGAGTAAAAAATGGCCCGTTTCACCAAATCTAATACCACTCGCTCCAACGGTGCATCAAATCCTGTGGGTCAACCGGTTGGTCGACCGGTGGGTCAACCGGTTGGTCGACCAGTAAGCGTAAATATTTTTCATGATGTAAACAACTGCAGCTTTCATAGATTCATCAATAGATTCATCAATTATTTCTATAAAGATGTTTGGTGGTTTCAGTAAAGATGTATTGTGCATATCTCATCAATCAGATGAATCTATGATTAAACAATTGTTTCTTTAATTTGATAACAGACTAATCATATTTGTAGCTTTCATTCTCATTTCAGATGTTTGGGGCGACCGGTTGGTTGACCGGCCGGCCGGTCAACTAACCGGCCGGTCAACCGGTAAGGCAAAATAATTTTTTTTTATTTATTTTTTTTACCTGTTTGAACTTTTTTTGACCGGTTTGAACCCACCAATTGTAAAGGAAATCGGTCGACCGGTTAGTCAACCGGCCGGGCAACCGGTTGGTCGACCGGGTCCTCCTTCCAACGGTCACAAACAGTGTTTTGGTGAAATCAGTATCTTGTCCTCAGTTTGATGAATTGTTTGATAAAATCTCAATTTGATATCGATTTGGTGCAACCGTTGGAGCACCAAACAGTAACTTTTTTTATCAAATTTGAATTTGATGTCAACTTTGATAAACCGTTGGAGATTGTCTAATATCACACTTTTTTGCTCAAGGAAAAGGACAAACCTAATCCTTAACTTTCTTCACATTTTTTTTTTCTTTGGAAAACCCATTGCGGCTGACTCTCTCTCCAAGACAAACCCAGATTTCAACATTTTCAAAGAGGCTCTGTTTCAGCAATAACGGAGGACGACACCAGCTGCTTGCATTTACTTCTTTTGTTTTTTTTGTTCTGTGCTTCATCTCTATTGCTTTGAAAAAGCCTTTTATTTATTATTATTATTATTATTATTATTTTTTGATTGGGATACCAGATTCGAAGGACCCAAAAGCTTTCAATTTCTTCTTCCATACAACGTCAGTCAACTTACTCTTTGACGGAGGTACCCATTATTGGTGCGTTGTTGTCCCTTGCCAGAGCTCTGTTGGGGCACCGGCCTTCTTAGCATTATCTAATACTCCGTCGTCCAAAATATTAACTGCAGATCTACCCATTCTATGCGAGAACCAGACGTGGAGCTGTCCTGTGCGCACAACCAGTCAATCTTGCAGCTTGTGTGCTTTTCGTCCGTCACTGGCAACCTCGCCACCACTTCCAGTCACGCTTGGCTAGTGCCGACCACGCTGCCCACTCAACGCGGTGTGGTCTGCCTAGCTGGTTTCTTGTCCACTGCTCGTGCCACCGCCGATCTATTCTGGCTATCTCCAGCACTGGTTGTACCGATTTGTGGCCCGTCTGCTACTTCCTGCTTCGACTCTAGCTTAGACATGCTTTACCCATGCTGGTCTTGGCTCCTTCTGGTATTTGCCTTGAGCTCATTTCTTGCTTCAACAGTGTTGTCTCTATCCATTTTGTCAACCCTTTTTCCTTTCTTCTATACTGCTTCTGTAAGTCTGTGGGTAAGCACTTTAAATCTTTTCTTGATTCAGAGATCTATTGGTGAACTTGCTGGAAAAAAATAAATAAATAAAGCTCTGGTTGAGTCTTGACTTGTAAAAGAGATGTAGTCTTGAAATTCATGTTTTGAAATTTGGCCCTATGTTGATAAATCTGCCAGAAATTGAGTATTAATCTTGATTGTTATTTTGTTCATCTTGTGGATGCTTGGGGAATTTTGTTTGAACATTGCTGCTTTACGTTAGCTTAAGAGGAATCGGCCCTTAGAGACAACACCTTGATTGTTGCATTTTCATGAACTTTCTCAGAGGAGTAGAATTGTTGTTGCTTAAATAGATCATTATTATTTGTTGATGTTGCCCCATTCTGATAATGCTTGAATCATGGTCTGAAATTGATATTGCTTGTCTTGTTTGTCGGTTTGTTATTTGAGGATAATGAATTCTTGTAACAACTCCACGACCCCAGGGCTCTCAGAACCCGCACTAATGAAAGCAAGGGTAGTTCCTCAGAAGTCCGAATGGAAGCAACACTGTCCCTCAAGAGTCTGAAAGTAGCACACACCCTACTTCGGCAAGAATGATCCCTCTGGAAGGCAACTAAGTCTACCAAGCTTGCACCAACAGAAGTAAAGATTGTCTCTCGAAAGTTCGAGCGGAAGCAAGGTTGTCCCTTAGAAGATCGAGGCTGTCCCTCAGGAGTCCGAATAGTAGCACACACCTTACTTCAGCAAGAAAAATCCCTGTCTACCAAGCTTGCACCAACAGAAGTAAAGATTGTCTCTCAGAAGTTCGAGTGGAAGCAAGGCTGTCCATTGAAAGTTTGAGTGGATGCACACTTCTACTTCGGCAGCTAATGGAAACAAATGCCACGACCTCAGGGCCCTCAGAACCCGCACTAATGAGAGTAAGGGCTATCCCTCAGAAGTCCGAACAGAAGCAAGGCTGTCCTTCAGGAGTCCGACTAGTAGCATACACCCTACTTCGGCAAGAGAGCACTAATGAGAGCAAGGGTCGTCCTTTGGAAGTCTGAACAAAACCAAAACTGTCCCTCAGGAGTCCGAATGGAAGCAAGGGTTATCCCTCGAAAGTCCGGGGCCTTCAGAACCCACACTAATGAACGTAAGGGTTGTTCCTCAGAAGTCTGAACGGAAGCAAGGCTGTTCCTCAAGAGTCCGTGAGTAGCACACACTCTACTTTGGCAAGAAAGATCTCTTATGGCAGGTAACCAAGTCTCGAGGAACTGATGAAAACAAAGTCTATTCTTCGAAAGTCTGAGTGGGAGCACACACTCTACTTCAGTAAGAAAGATCCTCGAAGCTCGTACTGATGGAAACGAGGTCTTCTTCGAACCTGCACTAATGAAAACAAGGGCTGTCTCTCGGGAGTCCGAACGGAAACAAGGGTGTTCCTTAGGAGTTCGAATAGTAGCACACACCCTACTTAAGGAAAAAAGATCTCTTCTGACAAGCAACTAAGTCTCGAGGGCTGTTCTTCGGAAGTCTAAGTAGGAGCACACACTCTTTTTCAAGAAAGATCCTTGAAGCTTGCACTGATGGAAACGATGTCTGTTCTTCGAAAGTCTGAGTGTGAGTATACACTCTGCTTCAACAAGAAAGATCCTCGAAGCTCGCACTAATAGAAACAAGGGCTATTCTTCGGAAGTTCGAGTGAGAGCACACACTCTACTTTAGCAAGAAAGACCCTCGAAGCTTGCATTGAAAGAAGCAATGGCTGCTCTTCAGAGGTCCGAATGGGAGCACACACTATTTTGGCAACTAATGGAAGTAAAGGTTGTCCCTCTCCGAGTGGGAGTACACTTCTACTGCGTCAAGAAAAATCCCTTCAGGTTGGTAACCGAGTCTACTATTCCTCTTTCTTTTTCGAGGGGCAACAAAAATTGAAAACTGTCTCAAGCAACATAACACAATGAAGATATACAATGTAGACAAAATAACTTCTAATGGAGATACACAATATGGAGGAAATAACTTTCTTCATGACATAAGAAAGAAAGATAGAAAATTCTTGGAGAATACAGTAAATACAAATTGTAAATGTCATAGATAAACTTCTTCTACGGAATGTCAACATTTGTCTCTAGAGTTGCAAGGTCATTTGGAAAGCTTTCACCAACTGCTCAGGCTGTGGCCATCATACACCATCATAATCACGTCTTCTAAGATATCGTGGGACCGTATTCTTTGAACTCTAGCTCATCTGCTTCAACTTTCTTTCTAAACATCTTCTTAAGTGTCCGGCATTTTTCTGTAGGATGTCCTAGTGATTGGTGAAAAACACAATAATTAGGGCCCTCGTGATCCTTTTTCGGCAAAAGCTCTTCGATACGAGGCAACTTTAGTTCCCCATCTGCTACCCATTCTTTAACTAAGGCCTTCACTTCCTCAACACTACACGAAAAAGGAGTATCATCTTCGCAGTTTTTGCTCTTCTGACCGCTGAATTCCTTCCCTTGTGACTTTTGGGTAGAAGATACGGAAGCCGCAATGACAGAAGGTCATCGGGATGACTTGAAGCTGGTTTTATAACTAGTCTCAAACCCGATCTCCTGAGACTAAGGTATGTTGATATTCTAGGATGCTTCAATTAGTGCCAAAAATGTGGATAGCTTGTAATTAACAAGAAGCATCTTATACCCTTTCAACGCAGATGTGGACCAAATAGCTTTCCTCCACTGCTTCATGGCAATCCCCAACTTTGTCCTGAAACCTTTTGACGTATTCAAGGATGTCCTCACCTTCTCGTTGCTTCTCCTTACATAATGTAAGTGTGGTCACCTTCTCAGCCACTTGAAAGAACTTGGCATGGAATTTGTTGATCATCTCCTCCCAACTTCGGATAGAGTTTAGGGCCAAGTTAACATACCAACTATATGCTCGGTCCGTGAGAGACTTAGAAAATCCTCTCAGCCGGAGGACATGGTTTGAACCATGAATCCCCAAAGTCTCGATAAACCAAACAACATGTTCTTGAGCATTTCCTCATTTGTCATCGAATTTGATAAACTTCGGCACTATGTACCCCTCCGGGTATAGATAACTCAACATCTCGATAGGGTATGGTGGCTTGACATCTGGATCGGGCAAAGAGGGTAAAATCCTCTTGCCCCGTTCGAAATCGAGCATGGCTTGGACATCGGCGAGAGTGAGAAATTGTTAAGGGAGAGTGTAACGGCCTCAAAATAACAACAATAAACCCATCAAATAAGACATACATTTACATATAAACTAACCACATTCTTTCATTCATTAGAATTTCATTACATAAGTATTACATGTCAACATCAAAACAAAATGCCCTACGGGCTTACAGCTTTCCAAGTTAACACTTGGTTACAACAAAAGAGTACTAACTCGTTTACACATAAAGCCCTTGGCTTGAAGTTACATGTAATACATCAAAAGTTAAGCGACAAAAGTATGTCCGCCCTAGCCTCCCAAGCTATGTCCTTGGAGGTGGCATGCTACCTGCACCTGAAAATGATATTCCCATATAGGGTGAGCCACAGCCCAGTAGAAATACACTAAACCAACCATGAACAATGACTAAAAGATTAGCAATTGATAGATGGCAAGCACTGATACAATCACATAAAATCAACATATTTATGTCTTAAACTTATGAGTCTAGAGTTACCTTTCATTTTCCCTTGTTTTTCAACAGATAAGCATGCTAGCTCTATCAACATTTCCACTCAGATATGTATAAAAACTATATCTCTCACTTCTAGATAAGCATACAAGCTATATCACATTCTCAACAGATATGTATAACACAAATATCCACATCTTCACAGATAAGCATATAGCTGTATCCACACTTCACAAAGATAAAAGCAATATGAGGCTCTATCCTTCACTTTCTTCTAGACAAGCAATTAGAGCTGTGTCTACGGAGTTCATCCCTATCTCCTCCCAAATACCTATCCGTTTAGAGGTACATCCTATCTTCCCCTAAACCGGGCGGACTAACATCCCCTATCTCTCCTTACACATACGTATACAAAACACAATGGTTCTATATACATCACCAATACATCCAAATAATGTATTCTAATCATCGTATGAGTCCATGACACATTTCATTGAATTAGTTTCAGGTTTACCTAATCATCATGCATTGTCTACTAACAATCACGACTATTCCTCCACCGATAGCCCAAAGCAGTTATTTCTAAACAGAAATAAAATGCCACAATGGATATTCAATCAACATTTTCATCCTGCATTTCTCACAATTAATTATCCTCAATTAACTTAAACAATGTTAATTAGCCATTTTCCATAATTACCATTTCAACCCTTAGGTCCCATTTTCATCAATGATTCACATCAATTCCATTGTCCCCATGCCAACATGCATCTAGGTTTTATTGTAAATAAAACCCAACTTTTGTTAAAAATTACACAAAAGCCCCAAACTTTCAAAATTACAAACCAACGGCCCACATCTCAAAATACAAATTTAAAGAAAACCCATAGGAGAGGAGTAGGATATCATCTACCTCAAATTCGGTAGGAGTCCAAAGGAGTGAAGACGAAAAAACCCAAGTCCATGCTCCAAAACCCAAGAGTTTTCAGATTAAAATGAAGCCCTCGAGATCAACATTTTTGTAAAGGCCAAAGGTGCCAGTAAATCACTCCTACTAGATCAAAACTAGAGAAAGGTTAGAGTCTAAGATGAGAGGTCACAATGGTGATTTTTTGGAAAAGTAAGAAGAGAAGAAGAGAAAGTGAAAAAGTGATTTTGAAAGAGTCAAAATTCGAGACTTTAACCCAGGTCTCCGCTCGAGCCGTAAAAACACCCGCTCGAGCGTTCACTCACAGCACTTCCGCTCGAGCGGCAACCTCTCGCTCGAGCGCGAATGCATCGCCCAGCACTTTTGTCACGAACAGCCTCCGCTCGAAGCTCCCAACCCTACGCTCGGAGCGTCCACTCACACAGATCCGCTCGCATGCGGCCAAACTCCACGCATCGAGCGATTACAACACTGCACACAAATACTGGAGGGGTGTATACCGTCGAGCGCCAACACCTCCGCTCGAGCGTACAGGCCAAAAATCTGGGCAACTAGTTTTGGTTTCTAAACTCAACCAACCTGAAACAAATCCGCCCAACACATCCTATAACTCAATTACGAAGTAAAAGGATGTAAACAAAATAATAACAACTACCGACATCCACGGACACATGTCCGGATCACGGTATAACAAGGGTAAACCCGGGATCGCTATAGAGAGAACTTGATAGTGGTATTCCTGGAACTTGGCTTGTAGACCCGAAAACTGAACTTGGAGCGACTTGGCCATTTAGGTGTTGAGAATTCACCATCAATGAAGACACACGACGATATTGGCCATCGGCACCTATGGACATTCCATTTGGTGATAGGACGTTGCATTGGGTCCCATAAAGTTCATTGCACACCACAACTATACTGGGTTGGACTTGCAAATTTGTTGTCGGCACCAAAGGAGGCCCGGTCGTTACATAAGTAACATTTACTGGCGGTGGAACAAGATTAGGTACAAGCAGAGCTCCCTTTTACGCCATCATGCCCCTTATATTTTCCTGGACACCAACAATCGTCGGAGCGCCATTCATCTCGCCGGAACCTCCCCTAGTCACCATTGGATCGTGGCTTGGCACGCCATGGAGCTCGGGTGTGGCTAAACTGCTACCGCCTACTGTGGTTTGAGGATGTGCTACTGCGGTTTTGTTGCCATGAGCCACAGGCTGAGTGGGGCCTACTTCTCCTTGGATTTGATTTTGCATTCCGGCGGGGATAACTCCACTGCCAATTTGATTTCCGTTTGGTGCCGGTACAAAATTAGAACTCATCACCAACATGGTGTGAGTGAGATTCTGAAGAGTGGTAAAAATCTTCTGCTGAGTATTTTGAAGTCCTTGAATGGCTTTGAGTAAAAGTGGTTGATCTGGAGCCATGGTCCTGTCATCGCCGCCATTAGAGGATCCTTGTTGGTGAACTTCTTCTTCTCTCCCCATCTTCACCGGAGTTGTGTAGATTTCGGATCTTGTTGAGACCATTAACTAATCCACCTCCCCAGCAGAGTTGCTGAATGTATGAGAGGGTTCAAGAACGTTGTTGGAAAATTCGAAGATCATCAAAGATCTTTGAAGAAAAATTCAAATTCTCTAGAAAATGATGAGATGCTTAGATTCTTCAATAGTCACAACTAAGAGCACAAAAGCAAAGAGATGATGGAGATAAGAGATTGGGTGAACAAGAAAGAAAAATAGTTAGAGAGAGAATAATGGCAAGGCTCTCCCATGGATCTCCCACTTTCACTCTCAAGGTTGATAACGGAGAAGAGAAATTAGTTCTTTCCCAAGAGTTATCTCTCCAAAATCCATCCCTTGTAAAGCTATGGGTGGATGCTATATATAGGTACCTCATGATGTAGGATGGAGCCCATGTGCAAGGCACATAGGGAATATTCTCTCTAACCACCTTGTCCGAGGAGGTGACCTCTCCGTGGATGAGGAAAACCTCGAAGAGGAGATCAACCTCTCGGCAAATCCTTCTTCTTAGCCACACCTAACCAATGATCCTCGATCATCTCAAAGGGGTCAAGGGTAGTCCTAAAGAACGCCCTACCGTAGAAGAGTCAGGGGTAGTTCAAGAGAATGCCCTGCCGCAAATATTGCCGAGTCTCAAGGACCCCCTAGATCGTGCCGCCTCGACCCAGGTATAGGCTAGTTTAACTGAAGAGTGAATTTATCTCCACTCACCGTTCTCGGGATCGGGTCCTTTGTTCGGACTCCATTACGCCCATGGTTCTAGTACTCCCAGAAAGCTCCAAGTCTGCAAGTGTTCTAGGACTCATTGATGGAGCGGCTTCTAGATTGCGTCTGAATCCGTTCGAAGCCAAGTGCTTCAGATCTCTAGGTTTGTGGATCTGAATCCTTTCGAGTCCGCGCCCGAGTAAGTCTCTAAGTTCGTGGATTGGAACCCTTTCAAGGCTTAAAGCGATTCAGCCCGTTTGATGGCGATAAATCCGGGCCCACCAATCTTGGACTTGCAATAAATTCAGACCCATTAACGTTGGACTATTGGGCCTAATCAATTTAGCGGGCTCAAATTAGCTCCTCTTACAGTTGCTGAGTAGTACTTGGTAAATAATCTTTGAAATAACTTTTTGATGTGTAAATGTCATTTTTACCCCTGTTAATTGTAAATTAAATCAACCTTTATTTTTTGTTATTCACTATTAGTCCATATTTTCCAAAAAAAAAAAATATATAAAAAAATAAAAGATTAATTGGCCATCCATTTTTGTCTTTTTTTATTTTCAAAAAATAATAATAACAAAATAAATCTAAAGATACAATCGTAAATTAATATGTCCATAGCAGAAATTGATAATAAAAAATAGTGGGTGGACAGCTTCTTAGAATCAATTTTTTTAAATTAAAATATGTTATTAGAATCAGAAACTGTTTGAAATAAATTTAATCAAACCATGCAAAGGGTGAACAACTTCTTATAATCAATTTTTTTGAGTTAAAATAAGTTGTTAGAATCAGAAAGTATTTAAAATAAGTTTAACAAAACAGTCCAAAATAATTTTTTCAAAACTAAAATTTATGAGTTGGCCAAAATAATCCACACCAAACACCCTTTATGACCGGTTAAAAGCAAAACTAAACTTTCTTTTTTCTCTCAAACATTGGTAATCAATTATATGATTTTTTTTTTTTCCGTCAACATTTAGGGATGTAAATCTGGCTCATGAGCCTATGGCCCACCCAAAGCCCGTCTGCGGCCCAAGTAGGCTCGGCTCGGCCTGACTCGGGTCCAACTAAGACCTTGGGCCTGGGTCTGGCCTGTATGTTCTAGAGTCCTACTGTAATACCCCGAATAATGCCATTAACAATAATTAATATTAGGCACCATCTTAAATCAAAATTAAGCTATTCAATTATGCAAAATAATTAAAAATATAGTGAATAAGTTGGGTGCACATAAATTCTTTTGTGAAATAATCATTAATATATATAAAAATATTTGATTGAATTTAATTACCTCAAATTATCAAGGAATAGAAATGTAAATTAGTTAATAGAAACTAATTGGAAATTAATACAATTGGTTAGGAATGTTAAGAGAAATACATATGTCAAAAATTATAAGATCAATTTAAAAGCCTTTGTATAGATTTTGATGGATCAAATTAAGCTAAAGAATAACTTTGGACTTGAAATTGAAAAGTTTATACTCCTTAGAAATATTAATTGAGAAGCTTAATAACATTAATTTGATTTGTAGAGTATTTTGGGCATTTTAAAATCAATCAAAATTAACGAAATTATGTAAAATTAAATTTGCTTAATTGAGATTAATTTAATAATTGGAATCAAGAGTTAATTCTAATTGATTGGAGCTAAACATTGTTACTTAATTAGAATTCATGTATATATTGAACTGTTTAATAGGAGATTTTGTTTTAAATTAGAAACTGAAAGTCTAGATGATTCAAAAAACCAGAAGTGACCAGCTTAATTGATTCTGTTTAAGGTATAGAATCATATGAGAGTATCATTAAAAATTTGATTCAGATTAATAAAATTTGAAATAATTAAATTAAGCGTTAATTGAAATTAATTAGATTAATTGAATTAAATACTAAACTTGATTAATTAGGTTCAAGAAATTATTAATTAAGTTAATGTGTAATTAGTAAGTTAAACTAATCAATTAATTATAAAAAGATGAAAGTTGGAGAAAGTTCTAGAATTTTGGAATGAAATCAAGAAAGGGATGCAATGAGCCTACTCATTTTCTTGGTTTTGGCTGGAGGAACCCGTAGGAGAGAGAGAGAGAGAGAGAGAGAGAGAGAGAGAGAGAGAATTCAACTTACTTGTGCTTGCTGGAAATTCACTCTAAGGAGAAAATTCATTCTAACACTTGTTTGGGAATTTAAGAGAGAAAAGAAAAGAAATGATTACTTAAGTTGTAAGAGAAAAGAAAAGACAAGAAATGATTATAATTTCTCTCATTTTTGTTTGGATAAGTAAGAAATAAAGAAAAAAAATTATTGTGATTTCTCTTTTTCTTGTTTGGTTAGATTTCATAAGAGAAAAGAAAAGAAATTACTTTTTGTTATATTACTAAAATAACCTTTTTATATTTTGTCAATCATTTTATTTCTTTTATTTTTACAGGGACAAAATTGATATTATAAAAATATAAGAATTTGTTAATTTTTTTTCTCTCCCAATCTCTCCATTTTGGGAAGATTAAAAATGAGAATTATAAGAGAAATGAGTGTCTTTCCGTTTCTCTCTATTTCTCTCCACTTAAATTATCCAAACAAATAAGAGAAATACATATCTCTCCATTTGTTTTCTTTTCTTTTCTCTCCAAATCACTCAATCCAAACATAGTGTAAAGAGAAGAAGAAAAAAAAGCTTAGGGAAAAAAATAAAAATTGGAAGGAAACTCAAGAATTCAACAAGTTGAGGTAAATTTCTTGTTTAATTCTTCTATATAATTCACCTAACACTTGAAATAAAAAAGGATTTAGGTTCAATTTCATGTAATTAAAAGAAATTAGCAAGAAAATGAAGAAAATTGAGTTAGATTTAAAATTATAGAAATAAATTTGGAAATTAATTATTTTGGATTTGACTTTTGTAGTCTTGTATGAAATTGATTTTTATTTTTACATGTATGAGTAAATCCTACAAATTTTGAGTTTTAATTAGACATGCATCATGGATTTCTAAAAGATTTGAAAGATTGATTTCATATTTTGGAAATAAGAAGAGCAAAGTTTTGAAAAATTATGAGCTTATGAACATTTTGAGCTTAATCTTGAAATTAAAGGAGTTTTGATGTAAATGGTTTAAAATTGACCATGTTTTCTTGATTATTAAAGAGTTTTTTTAAACAAGTCATGTATGAACCCAAGTTTTGAAATCATATTTTGAAAGTTTAATTCACATTTCAGAATTTATAAGTTTGAAATTAGGTTTGATATGAACAAAATAAATTAAATCCAAATTTGGATAAATTAAGAAATAAATTATAATTTAAATTTGACAATCAAGAATTGGCTTAATTTTGATTTGAATTTCATACATGCAAATGTTTTCTAAGGATTATACAATTTCAATTATTAGTTTTGACATGCAAATATTTTTCCAAGAGCTTCTAGCTTTAATTTCATGTTTTGTAAGAAAATAAAGAAAAGTATTAAAATCATTATATTCATGAAGTTTTGGTTTTAATCTTGACAAAATAAAGATGTTTTTGTATTAGAATTTGAAAATTAGTCATGCATGTTTAAATTGAGTCATGGGTTCATGTTTATTAATAAAATTACATGTTTAAATTTAGTCATGCATGAGCCTAAGTTTTGAAAATGTGTTTGGAAACTATTTTTACTGATTTTTGAAATCCAAAAATTTGCAGATCGCTCCAGCGGTCAAGTTACCACTCGAACGAACATTGAGGCCATCCAGAATATGTTTTTGTAGACCAAAGTACTGAGAACCCATGATCACCACTCGAGCGACCAAAGGTTCACTCGGTGAACTACTCTGTTTTAGGGATATTTTGGAAAATCGTTTTAAGTTCATATTTTCGTTCTCATCTCTTCATGAGCATCTTTTAGTATGAGTTAGGCCTCATTAAGGAGTATTAAGTTAGAAATTCACACGAGTCAATTTGTTAAGAAAGAAATGCAAGAACTTAATTAGGAGTTAATTACAATAAAAACCCAACATAAGGAATTAGATTAGATCAAAGGTGCTTGTTCGAATTATGTGCTTCAATGTGTATTTGTTATGTGCTTTGTGTTGGACACCTGAGGTCTAGCATTCGTTCAAGTCCACTGTGAATAATATTCTTATAAAGATATGTTCGAAATATGTTTTGAAAATTGTTACATCATGATGATTTTGAAATATTATTTTATATGAATAAATGAATGTCCCTTTTTCAAAAGTATTCGTGGCAACTTTAGTGAAGCCCTCGACTATGGGAAACATGGCCCTTTGAATAATGGAATAGGCCCTCCACTAGGGAAAACAATACCATGACCCTTTGATTAATGGAATAGGCCCTAATCTAGGGGAGACAATACCATGGCCCTTTGATTATGGAATTACAGAGATCTCTGATGTTGACCCAAGTGGTCCCTTCGTTAGACCTTTATGGTTCCTTTGATTTAGGCATTCGGGCCCCTTCGTTTCTCTATTGGATGTACCACGTATAATGTTTCAATACGGAATTGTGATTTGGAAAGTGCACTATTTGATTTCGATATATATGTCAATTGAAAACGTATGAATTTTGATATGGCAAATGTTCGATTTGAATTCGTTACATGATATTTGGAAATGTGAAATATGAAAAATGCTTTGAAATGAAAATGATTTAAGATTCATTTTGAAATTGAAAGACATGTTTCATATTGTGATAGATTTCATTCAATAACCTCTTTATTTTTGTATCACTCATTGGGCTCTAGCTCACCCATCTCCCTTATATATATGTAGGTGAGCAGTTGGAAGTTCAACATTAGAGTTTGCTTTGGAGTCACCTTTGCGTCAAGCCACCCAAGTGTGCTTCTGTGTTGAGGCCTTAGCTTTTATTTTTGTCAAAGCTTTGTATTTTGTTAAAGTCTTTTATGTAGTATGTGAGATATGTATAAGATATGTCTTTGTATATGTATATATAAAAGTGTGTTGAATGTTTTAAGTATTTCAGTTTATTATGTATGCGTAGCTTAATAGACAATGTTATTTTTATTTTGCTTCCACCTCAGGTCCCGATATTATTTAAATATTTTTGAAATTTTGTCTTTGAGGCCGGAGTAGAAGCTGATTGTGGCCTAAACCTTTAGAGGCAGGTTTGGGTTGTGATACCGGCACTGTGATGACCCCAACACGCATATCATAATTATATTTATTTAATTATGTGTTAATTTTTAATGGTGATATGTGCCTTGTGATTAATTTATGTATATCTGTCCAATTTGAAAACTATCTGTTATGATTTCTACTCAGAATTCGAAATTTATGGCTTAAATGATTTTAGAAACCGAAATTGGTTACATGAATAGATTAATTGGAAACTTTTAGAACCATCTGGGAAGTTTGATTAAAAATTGATTTAGCTTGGTGAATTAAGTTGTGTTTAATTAGCCTTTGATTAACGTATTAAGCCAATCCTAGCTATGTATGTGTTATAAGCTCATCCTTGAGCTCATTCTCCTCCTTTTGAGTACAAAAATCTGAGAATACATTTTAGATAAGACAATTCTAAAGAGAGAAAGTGAGAATTTAAAGGAGAAATTAAAGAACTTTGCTAGAGAAGCCAAGATTGTGCAAGAATTAATGTAGTTGAAGACTCTAGGTGAGTTTTGTAACCTCAATTCTTGTAGATAATTCATTTTAGAGTTGAGTTGATGGAATAGATATGATCATTTGCATGTATTTTGTTATAGAAGATCAAAAAGATGATGAAGCTTTACATGCATGCATGAATATGTTGAGTTTTTGCATTTTGAGTTTGGTTTTGGTCATTTTTGTTAAGTTTAAGAGTTAATTTATACATGCATCTTTGATTCATCATGTTTTAATTCTTAATTTCATGTTTTGGAAAGGAGTTTTATACATGCATAGAGCTTTTGAGCTCAATTGTGTTAAAGTTATGAGTTTCGAGAAAAGAGTTTGGAAAATCTTGCATGTATGAGCTGTTGAGTTCAATTTTGGTGAATTTAAAGAAATTTTGAGCAAATGATTGTAAAAGGTTATGTATATTTTGGAAAGGAGTTTTATACATGCATAGAGCTTTTGAGCTCAATTATGTTAAAGTTATGAGTTTTGATAAAAGAGTTTGGAAAATCTTGCATGTATGTTGAGTTCAATTTTGGTGAATGTAAAGACATTTTGAGCAAATGATTTTAAAAGGTTATGTATATATGTTTTCTAAAATGATTCTATATTTTGAACAAGCCATGCATGACCCAAGGCTTTGAATTTGTGTTTGGAAGCTCATACTTTCAGTTATGACACCCAGAATTTTGCCAGACCGCTCAAGCTACCAAATGGTGGATCACACGCACTTTGCGAGCTTCTAGGACTTTTGCAGTCTTTATAGACCACTCAAGCGACCAACAAGTGGCTCGAGAGAACTCAGTGTATTTTTGCATCCGTTCAAGTGACAAAGAGTTGGCTCGAGCATACATCAGACCCATCTAGTACTTTTGCAGGCCTCTGTGACCGCTCAAGCCACTAAAGGTTGGCTCGAGCAAATAACCTATTTCAACATATTTTGAAAAGATGTTATGTGTACGTATTTCCATCTACATGTCTTTCCGAGTGTTCTTAGGCATGAAATATAAATTATTGAGGATTAATAAGTAAGAAACCAACAAGAGGAATTGAATTAGAAAAGATAAGAAAGAGTTATTCAATTTGAATATGTGTCACAATGTGTATGGTTATGCATAATGTGTAGGTTCGAACGTTGAGAAAGAACATTGAACTACTCAAGGTGAGTAATGACTTTGGAAAGGTATTTTGTATAAATTACTTGAAATGGATTTTGCTATACGATGAATTATGAAATCTATACTTTGTTACAAGTTATGAGATATAACAAGTTTCTGAATAAGTACTTTCGAGACGCTAAGTTAGGCTTTGAAACTCCGATTTGTGTACCATGGGATAAGTTTTTTGAAAATGAGAATTTTCTAAAGAATGAATAAGTTTCGTTTTGAATAACGACTATGATAAATTGGGAAATGTACTTCGATCTCCTGTGACTAATGTTTGGTCTATGATCCGTCTTCGACGTGTTGTAAACATTTTGTATGATGTCAGTCTTTGATGATCGTTTTGTATGATTTCGATAATTTTTACACCCAATAGGAAATAAACTTAACAACATATATGTATGTTCATTATGATTATGCTCATACAATACCATGCCATGCATATGACTTAACTTTGTTTTGAAACTCAAATGTGAAATGCATAATTTGAATCCATGTTTCACCCAACTCATTAGCCATTGTCATAACCAAAGAACCTTCATTTTGTAATAAAACCCACATACACATCTCAAACACTCCCCACATTTACTGGCCATCAAGCACGGTAAGGCAAGTGGACACCTCTTACTTTTTGAAAACCTTCACATTTACTAGCCACCAAGCATGAATGGGCAATTGGACACCCATTACATTTTAAAAACATATCCACATTTTTCGACCACCGAGAACGAAGGGGCAATAGACACCCATCATTCATTTCAACCATCCCCTTACATTTACTGGCATTTAGCACGGAAGGGCAATTGGGCACCTTTACCAAAATACCAATAACATCCCTACATTTTCCGGCCTCCAAGCTTGAAAGGGTAATTGGGCACCTTGATAAACACAACATTTCCAAAACCGCACACACATTTTTAAATTACTCAACTCTTAATCCAAAAATCAAGTAAATGCAATGCATGAGTTTCCAAATATTCTAATTTACCCAAAACATAATTTAGTTATACAAGAAATTAACAATTGAAAACTAGTGAAACATTCCTTATTTTCAAGAATTCAAGTCTTCCTCATTACCAACAACAATCTCATGCAAGACATTACATTACATCCTTCCAACATTCCAAAGTCTCCATACGATTCACTTCCATGAATCCTTAATAATATCATCATAGTTCATAATTCATCCCCCCACACCCGCGCGCACACACACACACACACATACATATATATATATATATATATATATATATTCAAGGAATATCAAGTGAAATTTCAACAAAAGGCACTAATTAGCTCAAACCTTCTTTTAATTTAAAATCCCAAATTTAGGGTTTCAAAAAAATTGAGAGTTTTCCTCATTTCTTTATTAAATCATCAAATCATCAAATATTATTCGTCAATATACCAAAACAATCAACAAATTTCAAAAATTTGAGTGAAGCCCACTTTTTTGTACACAAATAACTTACCATTAAAGTTTTCTAACTCACCCCAAAATCCCAAAATGTCACGAAATCACACTAAATCATAAATATATATGGTTAAGAGAACCCCGTACCTCAAGAATGTGAGCAAACCATGAAGACCCAATCAAGAACTTTGAGGAAATTGCAACATAACTGGTCTATATCACGCTCTACACTTCTCTTTCACTCTTCTTGCAAGATCTATGGTGAATACTTTGTAAAATGAGATGAAATCAAAGGTTTAAGGGCCAAGATTTTCAGACATGGAGGAGTGAGAGGGAGAAAAGAGAGAAAAGTGAGAGAAAATGAGCAAAAAGTGGGTTCCATACTGGTTGAACCCTGAAAAGACCGCTTGAGTGGCAGAACATGCGTTTGAGCGTCAGAGACAGAAGACAGCTCGAACGATAAAACCTTGACTTGAGTGAGAAGTGAAGATTGCAGAAAAAAATACTG
Source organism: Camellia sinensis (assembly GCF_004153795.1). Lineage (NCBI taxonomy): Eukaryota > Viridiplantae > Streptophyta > Magnoliopsida > Ericales > Theaceae > Camellia > Camellia sinensis. The sequence goes on along the minus strand of NW_021027212.1, from coordinate 369,542 downwards.
AATGCCCCAAAAGACCACTTGAGTGAACACTTCTTTACTCGAGCGATGAGAAAAAATTTCAGACTGTTACAATCTTCCCTTCTTATAAAATTTCATCCCCCAAATTTTCTACGACACCAAACTAAAAATGACAAAAACTACACAATCCACATGCTAAAGGGTATCATGCTCCCTAGAATTTAAACAACTTGAATTTTCAAGACCAAGGATAAAAGAAATAGCCATAGGAATTAAAACTCGTCGAGCAATCACGAATGGTTTATAATCGACAACGTCTTTAAGGGAAGTTTCCAAACACAAGAATTTCACACAATCAAAAGAAATTATTCTTCAAAAACAAAAAACAAAAAGCCATATTTATATGGAGAGAAACCGAAACAAAAAGCCAATCTAAGCACTTAAAAGCTAACTGATTAGCAAAATGACAAAAACAAAATAAACTATCACATGATTGAATTAGCCTATTAGATTGACACATGCATATGTTCTCACAAACAAAACTAGTCATATAATTTGAGAACCACATTGTTTATCCTGTTGCCCTGTGAAAAACTTGCAATATTGTTTCTCATAAATTATATCAACCAGAAACATCATGATCATCATTATAAATTGAAAAATCTAGAAATCCCCTAGATCTTGATTTGTGATTATGTAACAATTTTAAGCAGTATATAACAATCCCAATCAAACAATCAAGACAAATCAACACAACGATTTTAACGTGGAAAAACCACAATTGGACACCTCCAACTGTGATTAAAAAACCACGGGCAACAGCCACAAAACAATCCACTAAGAAGATTTAAAGCAATTACACAGGTATACTCTCAATTATCTAGCGCATTCACGCCTTATTGAACCAACCTCTATGTGCCTCTTCCAACCCCGTCTTCACCTCAGAATTGTCTTTACGATGAGCCACTCTAGAATCCACCGAAGCTTCAGGCTCGAATTCTTCAGAATCCACCGAAGAACAACTATCTCTCTCTTGTGTATAGCAAACAAAACCTTTGATGTACTCTCTTTAAACCATGAGTTGAATACTCAATAAAACATCAAAGAAAACTAACAAAATATCCCCAGATATAAACCTTAAGAACCAAAAAGAAGCTCTGGAGGAATTAAATAGTTTTTGGAGAAAACCAACTATTTATAGAAAATCCAAAAGTAATCCTAGTTTTGGAAGAAAATCAACTTCTTAAAGAAATCCTTGTCAAACGGGATTGCCAATAATAAAACCTAACAAAAGTAATGCTTTTTATCCAATTACATTATAAAAATGTTTTATTTCTTTTGATGCTTTTTTTTTTTTTTTTTTTCATTTGGTGCTCTGTTTTCTTTATTGCATTTGGTGCTCCGTTTGATTTTTTTTTTTTTGGTTAATTGTTCTTTATGAAAGTGCTTTTTATTCAATGATAATAACATGTTAGTGTTATATATAACTTTTGTTGAACCTAATTTGTGAATTAACGTTTTTAAGTTAATAAAAAAATTAGTTTATTGGATTTGTTGCTTAATTTCATCCATGCCATTTATGTTTAAGAGATTTTTTTCTGATAAATTAATTTTTTGCATTGTAGGGGTTGCATTTATCAAAAATGGCTGATGCACAATGTGGGAAGGATGATACACAATTTGGACCTATACTTGGTATGGAATTTGACTATGAGCAATTTGCATATGATTTTTATAATTCTTATGGAGGAAGAGTTGTATTTAGTATTAGAAGAGAATATGCTCACAAAAGTAAGACGGGTGACATTACTTCAACGGCATTTGCTTGTTCTAAGGAGGGACATAGAAAAGTTGATAAAAGAGATTACGTTGCGAAGAATGCAAGGGCTGAGACAAGGACTAGTTGTGGTTCTCCAATGAACATTAAATTAAATAGGAAAATTGGGAAGTATAATGTTACCAACTTCGTAGAAATGCACAACTATCACCTTGTAGCAAGTGAATGTTCTCATATGCTTCATTCTCAACGAAAAATTTCCACCTCTTAATCTATTGAAATTGATTTGGCTAATGACTCTGGGATACCTCTTAGGTCATGATATGAGTTAATAGGTAAAGAGATAGGAGGAAGGGAATGTGTTGGGTTTTTGAAACAAGACCAAAAGAATTATCTGAGAACAAAAAGACAAAAAATGCTGGCATTCGGAGAAGTATGGAGCATATTAAAAAAATCCTTCATTCTTTTATGCCATGCAGTTGGATAGTAAGGAGCAAATAAAAAATATTTTTTGGGCAAATGCTAGAATGATAATTGACTACGGTCAGTTTGGGGATGTTGTGACATTTGACACAACGTACAAAATTAATAAAGAGAGTCGGCCATTTGCTATTTTCATTGGCTTCTGTTAGGTTTTTATTCTTGGCAATCCCATTTGACAAAACTCCTTTCAATTGTACTTGTTTTCGCACTTTTATTTTAGTGAGGCTATGAGTTTTTAGTTGCGAATCCAACCCGAATTGTGCCTTGCAGAGAAGTTTGTGGTTCTAATTCTTTCATGATTTCCACTTCGCTGACTATAACGGAGATCGAGCTGCCTGGTCAGCTCGCGGGGGTCTAGGGGGCAGTGCCCCTTGGCGGGTTCGGGGTAGCGCCCTTGAAGCAAAATGCAAAAATGCATTCGAAGTTGCTTGTCCGCTCGAGTAAACATTCCCCCGCTCGAGCGGAGAATCCTTGGTTCCAGAAGTTTGATCGCCTGCAAAAATACTGGAAAATGTTTTTTCCCGCTCGAGTGGAATTTCCTGTGCTCGAGTGTCAGTCTGTTCGAGCGGCCATTTCGGCGCTTGAGCGGAGATCGCGGGACAGATTGCTATAAATATATGATTCAGTCAGATTTTAGGGTTACGCTTCCAGATCTTCTTCTTGGATATTAGGGTTTATATCTGGGGCTATTTTGCTAGTTTTCTTTGATGTGTTATTGAGTATTCAACTTATGGTTCAAGGAGTATACATCAAAGGATTGTTTGTTTATTCTATACAAAAGAGAGAGTTGTTCTTCGGTGGATTCTGGAGAGTTTGAGCCTAAAGCTTTGGTGGATTCTGGAGTGGCTCATCATTGTGATTTGACATCAACGTTGTGGATTCAACGTTGGGCAAGACAATTCCGATGTGAAGACGGGGTTGGAAGAGGCACATAGGGGTTGGTTTAATTCGGGTGTGGATTCACTAGGTAATTGAGAGTATACCTGTGTAATTCCTTTGTCTTTTTAGTGGATTGTTTTGTGCCTTTTGCCCATGGTTTTTTTTATCACAATTAGAGGCGCTCTAATTGTGATTTTTCCATGTAAAATTGTTGTGTTGATTTGTCTTTGATTGTTTAATTAGGATTGCTATTTACTGATTAAAATTGATACATAATCACAAAACAATATCTAGGGGATTTCTAAATTTTTCAATTGGTATCAGAGCAGGTCACTTTATTTTTTTAAAAAAAAATCTATTAGAGTGAGATCTTGTTTGATTTGTGATAATGGATTCAATTTGTGAGGGAAATTCTATGGTTCAACCACCTTTACTTGACGGATCCAATTATTCATTTTGGAAAGCTCGGATGAGATCGTTTTTAAAATCTGTTGATGAAAACGTTTGGCAATCTGTCATGTATGGGTGGACCGAACCGACGATTACTATTGATGGAGTAACTTTCCCCAAACCAATTGATAAGTGGGATATAATTGATTACCAAAATAGTAGCTGGAATAGTAAAGCTATCAATTCTCTCTTTTGCGCCGTCACACCTGAAGAGTTTAGTTGTATTTGCAATTGTGAAGTCGCAAAAGAGGCTTCGGATATCTTACAAACTATTCATGAGGGCACTCCTTCTGTTAAACGCTCAAAACTTCAAAGGATCACGTCTAGTTTTGAAAACCTTTCAATGAAAGATAGTGAGACCTTTGATGAATTTTATGCAAAATTGAGTGACATTATAAATTCCAGCTTTAATTTTGGTGAAAAAAATACCGAAATCCAAGATTGTAGGAAAAATTTTAAGGTCCTTGCCCGATCGGTTCCAACCAAAAGTTACGGCTATTGAGGAGGCTCAAGATGTTGACAACCTCAAGCTGGATCATTTGGTTGGAAATCTCTAAACTTATGAGGCACATAGGAATTTTAAAAAGAAACAAAAAGATGCTATCGCTTTTAGTAGTGCGTATAGAGTTGGAGTGGATTTTGATGAGGATTGTGAGATAGATTCCAAGATTACGGATGCTTTTGTAAAATAATTTAAAAAATCTTTTCTGAAGAAGAATCCTAATCTTTTGGAATCTACTCATACTCATAAATCTAAAGGCAAAGATAAACTCAAAATTAATTCTATAGCCAAGAAGGAGAAATGAAAGATACAAGGGAACTCTAAAAGAGTCCAATGCTATGAATGCCAAGGATTTGGCCACCTTGCTTTAGAATGCCCCACTCGTTTGAAGAAGAAGAAAGCCCTTGCCATCACTTGGGATGATGAATCAGAATCTGATGAAGATGAAAGTGACAATGAAGGTCAAGTCGAAGAGGGTCATAAACAATTTCTTGTTTTCATGGCGGCTTCTGAAGCTGAAGGACAAACAGATTCTCCAAAGAGGTCAGTTGAGAATATCACCGATGATGAATCCTCGGAGAGCGATCATGAAGAGAGAGAAGACATAAAGTAGGGCAATATAAATAAGTTGTATGTTAAAAAAACATCTAAACACAAATATAAATTTTTATTAAAAAATAACATGTTCCAATTGCGAAAAAAAAAGTGGGAAAAAAAAATTACACTGTGCATTTCATTAAAATAAAAAAAATTGTATATTAAAAAATGTAAAAAAGTAAATATAAATTCTTATTAAAAAATAACATGTTACAATTGTGAAAAAAAAGGAAAAAAAATATTATATTGTGCATTTCATTAAAATTTAAAAAATAATAGTTTTTATATTAAAAAAATATCTAAAACAAATATAAATTTTTATCAAAAAATAACATGTTGTAATTGCGAAAAAAAAAGAGAAAAAAACTACACTGTAAAAAATAATTTGTATAATAAAAAAATATCTAAAATAAATATAAATTCTTATTAAAAAATAACTGGTTGCAATTGCAAAAAAAAAAAAAACTAATTTAAACACACACAAGAAAATACTTTTTAAAGATAAAAAATACTTTGTTTTTTGATACATGTAAGAACAATATAGTTTTATACCTATGTGAGAGGATATGAACATTTGACCTGGAATAGCTACAACACCCCTACCACTTGATAGAAATCACAAAATTTCTAAAAGGAGGTGAGAGATTAGCTTCTAGAATTTGAGGACTTTGGGTTCATGAGTTTCCTAAAGATTATGCTCTTTTAAATAGTTTGAGGTACACGGTAGCAATCACACAAGTTGCTAGCTGAACCCATCAGGCTATCACATGATTTCAATAATTACATTGAAGTTTTAATTTAGAGGGAGTGTTCTAATAATTTTGCATTTGTTTTGTGTTTGGAAATGAATAATTGCAAAATTTGATCAGTTCATTCTTCTAAATCTTTAATATATTGATTAAATAAAATAAAGGATATACAATGACAACTTAGAAAATCATAGGACAAACAAACAGACTTAGAAACAGACAAAATTTTAAAGACTTAAATAAAAACAACTAAGCGTTAGCACTGGGCTCTTACCCTTGCCCTCTGTAACTGTTCGAGGAAGAGGGTAGAGGTGGACATCTTCGTCTGGGCCAAATTCCCAATTTCCCGAAGCAATAACAAAATCATCTCCAGCCCCTTTGTTGGAGTTTGGATGGTCGGCTACAATTTTAAACCGGGTAGATCTTGGCTTAAGGTAATAAACGAAGCCCCTATCCTTCAGGTTGAGGGGACACATGGTATAGCAGTACTGAAGGTCGGCCAGGGTGATTCTAAGATTCTCTTGCCTAGCTAAAGCTATAATATCGTTAATCACCCTATAGGAGTTGATAGTAAGTTGCATGGGGTTCAGCTTGTAGAAATGAAGAACTTCACGAAACAAGGGATTAAGTGGAAGCCGAAGTCCACATTCAGTAAAGGCTACTATAGGAAAGGGCATCGTATGGTCTGTGGGCATGATGGTATCATCATCCCCAGCTAGCTTAAGGTGAACATCGGCTGGGATAGAGAATTCCTGCCTAAAGTATTCGAGTTTTGTTGGGGTATTTACCCTATGCCTCCACATACCCCTTACGTCGACTTAAACAAAAGAAAAATGTGTTTCAGAAGATGGGCGTTTAAAGAAGGGTTGCAAGAACCTCGGCAAAGACCTGGGAAAGGACTGACAAGGCTTGTTTCAGTTTTCCCTGAGAAATTAACGATTCTACACACAACTCCCAAGCCAAAGAACTATAAAGATCAAAATCGAAGGCACAGATCTGGAACAGATACGAAAAAAAAAACAAGAAAACGATGACGCTTCAGAATCAAAGAACAGAGGTATGGTTCTCAGAAACGAAAGATATACAGAAGTAAAAAAAAAAATCAAGAACAGTGGCAAGAAAAGTGGTGAAATAGTGCAAGTGTTCAAGATGTAGCCACGATTCAAGATACAAACAAATCCAAGGCTTTGAACAAAAGCAATAAATGACAACAGGCAGACGAAAGCACATAAAGAGAACTAAGAGTGAAAGGAACAGAATCTTACCAGAACAAATGAAGCCGGGCCAATATTCACCGAGATCAGATATCGGTTGTGATAACAAAGAAAGCTTCGCAAGAATGGAAGACTAAAGACAGTTTCAGAAGAGAGATTGAAGCAATGGCAGATTCGAAGAAAAAAGAGCTTTCGGCGAGAGAAAGAGCAAGAAATCAGAATGAAAAAGTGAAGAAAGAAAGAGGCAAAGAAAGTTTTGTCAAAAACTTGAAACGGCGGCAAAAATAGGGCATTTATTACGCCTGAAGCACCGGATACGTCAGACGGCGCAGACGGATGAAAAGACAGCCTTAAGGCGCGTCGCAGGAACGGGCCAATAAAAATAAAGCATTTGAAGGGGACGGTTAGAAGTGCATGACAGCTCATGCGCGTGGGAGAGTACGTTCGAAACCTTGTTCTCCGAAGAGAACACATCAGCTGGAAGTGGATTATCTCGGCTAAACAGTTTTTGAGCTATGACTCAGAAAAGAAATGTCGAAAAATCGATATAGGTTCCATCACCTCAGAATGTCGAGGTAATAGAACCTAGAGGGCAGTTGTGGGGATATATTTTCTGAATACCAACACGTGGTATGGTGACGCCGACGTGTCAGCCGAGGTGCCACGTGTCGTGGTAGTTAGGCAGAGATGATCTCGGAGTTGCCGAGGTTATCTCCGAAGATATCGGAATCCGAGATAAGCGAATAAGGGACAAGAGTCCTAAGACGAAGAGGGGACTTAACCAAGATAAGGATAAAGCTCTTAGGGAGTTTATCTTTATCACTTAAGGAGTCCAAAGTAAGCACTGAATTGGAGTTCATAGAAGTCATACTTCTAGTAGGACTTGGATTGAATATATTATAAAAGAGAGGCACCCCTGTGGGTCTAAGGTATGCAATTTATGTTTTGAGTATTAAGTTTAGCACTTGATTATCTTTGAGAGATACACTGACTTGATCGTCGGAGTGCCCCCGGGTGGAAGAACCACTGCCGGAGCCTTTTCTTTCTATTACAGGTTGTTGAAGCCATCTATTCTGCCTGTGCTCTCCAGTTGATCACTAAGCAGGCAGTGTGGTCAGATTTTCACCCACACAGTGAGTATATTTTGAAGTTTGAAATGTCACATTACCTATATATGTAAATAAGTGGAGCATTCACGATCATTGCTAATATGTTGCTATTGTTCATGATCATTGGGATCTCTACTAGATTTTTGTGTTCATCCCACGATGTTAACCATTTTTTATGTATGAAATTGAAGATGTTCAAGACCAAGGTGTCTTTTAATTGTTGGCCAAAGGGACCAAGGTGCCTATGTTTTGTATCAGGAGATTAGTTTTATTTCCTTCATTTAGTTGTTGAATGATTATTGATGTAAGCCTAAGGGTACTAATAGTTCATTTGTGTATACAAGAGAAGACATTGTAATTTATTCATTCATTAATGCTTTCACATATTTATTATTATTAAATTGGACTAATTAAGGATTATGGTAATATTATTCGAGTAATAAAAGTCGGGACATTACAGCATCAAATTAGACAATTAAAGTCCAGCAATAGCTAAAAAGCCCAACAATTAGTACCAAGCAAACTAAAATGAAAGCCCAAACTAAGGGAGAGAAAAATAAGGGTAAATTACACTAGTAGTATTCTTATACCATTTTGGTTCCTGTAATTTTCTGCTATAACTTTCATTGCGCATATCTTTTTTTTTTGTCCTATAAAATTTATAGTTTTAAAATATACTCATCAAAATCTATTAAACTAGATCCGTTTTGAATATAATATTGTGCAAAAATATAAGGTATTTTTTTTTGGTGAAATCGAATTTTTTTTCAATTTTAAAACTGAGAACTTTCTCAGCTTTCTAAAATTGTGAATTTTGAGATAAATTTTTATTGCTTTATCCCAATTTTTAATTTTGGAATGAATTTTTTCAATGTTTATGATGAAATTCTCAAATTTTGGATTAAAAAATTTTCATTCATAAAATAGAAAAAATTCTCAGTTTTAAAACTATGAAGTATTTCTAGTTCTCTAAATTAAAAAAAAAAAGTTGAAATATCATAGTTTTGTCTTAATTCTTATATATGTATATATATATTTAATGAATTTCTCAATTTTCATCCAATTACAATTAGTCATAACCATTACTATTTTGAATCATAACCAAATTAATATAACATGATGTAAAATAGATTACTTTCTAATAAGAAAAGAAGACCGTCTAAAATGTAGAGATTGTAAGGTGATTCCTAGAGAGAGCTTGACATCTCAATATAAGATTTTGATACTTGATTTATACTTTAAAGGGAAATACTAAGCTCAGAAAGATAGTGGTGAGACCTAAAATGGGATAAATTAGACACATTTAATAATAGAATGGATAAAGAAGGTACTTGGGACATGGAAGATAATGCTAACAATATGTGAAGCTCGATGGCCAAGTGTATGAGGAGAATCTCAAGGGAAGTTCTTGAAGAGTCAAAAGGAAAGGGACCCAACTTTAGGAAAACTTGGTGGAGAGAGGATGTTCAAGCGGTAATAAAGACGAAAAAAGAGAGCTTTAAAAATTGGCAAAATGATAGAACTGAGGAAAACTTAACCATAATAGATTGGCCAATAAGGAGGTCAAAAAAGTAGAAAGAGTGACTAAGTTGAAAGGCTATGATGACTTATACACTAGACTAGATAGTAAGGAGGGAGAGAACAGAATATACAAACTTGCTAAAATAAAACAGAGGACAACAAGAGATTTTAATCAAGTTAAGTGTATCAATGGTGAGGACTCTAAAGTGCTGGTGAAGGATGAAGAGATTAAGGAGAGGTGGAAAAACTATTTTGAAAAGTTGTTAAACGAGGAACACGGAGGTAGGTCAAAATGGGAGGTTTTTAAAGGTCTTTTCCTTACAATCGTTGAGCACTAGAGTCATCACGGCCCAACCCGGATCTGTTCCCTAGTGGCCAGAGTCATCACACACAGTGGAATAATTTCCCTGGACTAAATACACATATGGTCCCAATAATCAATACACATCAGTTTCGCAAAATATGGTAGTTCATCATTATAAAACAAATAGTTTACAGTATGCCAAGTTCACACATGTTTCAGAAATAATTTGATTCCATTGATAATATAATAATTTATCAAAACAGTTTAGTCTTAAAACAACAATTTAATTTTCCAACAGTTTAGGGTAGGGGAACATTTATAAAAATACGTAGCATGAAACTACTCACCTGGAAACAAAATAATATAATCCTCGAATAGAGTATGAAAGTCCAACTAGTGCCCTGAACCAATATGAAAACTACACGTCACTACTAATTTAAAAATACTAAAGAATACGAACTAAGTAACCCCAAACTAAAGCGCACTAACACGGCTCAACCCAACTCACCGTTACTCTTAAATATTACCTAAGTTTATGTTCTTCAAGGTCTAAAATCACCCAAGACATAGGTTCCGATCGAAACTTCACTAAGAATAACTTTAAGATAAAACAGAGTTTTAAACAAGTTTTTGCAATTTATTCGCTAGCTTTGAAAATTACAAAACCCACTCCACGCTATTCGAAAAATTCCAATAACCTCCAAATATGATCTAATATATCCTAAGTTTCAAACCCAATTGGTTTCACTTGATTTGCTTATCAAAATAATTATCTATAATTTATTATATGCAAACAGGTTGTTTTCTGCAGCACTTAAAAGAAATTGGCGGTTCTCTTAGTATACACGAGCAATCAACGCAAGGTAAAAAATGCAAGAAAATAGACTTGTAACCGGTTCTAATGACACTAATTTGATAATTTTTGGATTTATACCCAAAGAGAACAACACTCCCGAATTTACTGTTTCTGCCACCTGTCTAGGGGAGGACAGCAGAGGTAGTGCTCGCACAATCCTGAGGCTGCATGGCCAGCCTAGAAATAGGAGTGGAAGGTGAACGTTAGAGGTAAGCAACTTGCGCCATCTGAAACACACACTCTCTCTCTAACAGCCTTCTTTTTCCTCAAGTGATCTGACTTGATCGTCGGAGGGTCTATCCGGCACACCGCCACCGGGCAGCTCACCGTTCTTTGTGTTGCCAGGTTAGACGCCGTCACGTGAAGCTTGGAGTCCAAGGAGTACGGAAAGTAGAGGATATTTCGCCCCCGTACACCTTACTATGGTTTTTTTTTTTTTAGTTTGCATGATGTTCATCGTCGCAGCTCCAGGCACTGCCATTGTCGGTATTTCATCTTGGCCCAATGACGTAGCTTCTGAGCTCTAGATACACCAGATCTCGGTCCTACTCCGCTGACGACCACCTCCACCAGTTCTAGTCGCAACTGAGCAGTGCTGACCAGCTTTCCTAACATTGTGTAACACTTCGTTGGCCCACGCGAGAGCCAGATGTGGATCTGTCTTGTGCGCGCGACCAGCCAATCTTGCGCGGCTTGTGTGCTTTTCGTCTGTCATTGGCAGCCTCGCCACCACTTCCAGTTGCGCTTGGCCAGCGCCGACCACGGCGCCCACTCAACATGGTGTGGTCTGCCTAGCTGGTTTCTTTCCCACTGCTCGTGCCACCGCCGATCTGTTCTAGCTGTCTCTGGCACTGGTTGTACTAATTTGTGGCCCGTCTTATACTTCTTGCTTCGACTATAGCTTAGACGTGCTCTACCCATGTTGGTCTTGGCTCTTTCTGGTATTTTCCTTGGGCTCATTTCTTGCTTCAACAGTGTTGTCTCTATCCATTTTGTCAACCTTTTTTCCTTTCTTCTATACTGCTTTTGTAAGTCTGTGGGTAAGCACTTTAAATCTTTTCTTGATTTAGAGATCTATTGGTGAACTTGCTGGGGAAAAAAAATAAAGCTCTGGTTGAGTCTTGACTTGTAACAGAGATGTAGTCTTGAAATTCATGTTTTGAAATTTGGCCCAGTGTCGATAAATCTGCCAGAAATTGAGTATTAATCTTGATTGTTATTTTGTTGATCTTGTGGATGCTTGGGAAATTTTGTTTGAACATTGCTGCTTTACGTTAGCTTGAGAGGAACTAGCCCGAGGAGACAACACCTTGATTGTTGTATTTTCATAAACTTGCTCGAAGGAGTAGAATTGTTGTTGCTTAAATAGATCATTATTATTTGTTGATGTTGCCCCATTCTGATAATGCTTGAATCATGGTCTGAAATTGATATTGCTCGTCTTGTTTGTCGGTTTTGTTATTTGAGGAGAATGAATTCTTGTAACAACTCCACGACCCCAGTGCTCTCAGAACCCGCACTAATGAAAGCAAGGGTTGTTCCTTGGAAGTCCGAATGGAAGCAAAACTGTCCCTCAAGAGTCTGAAAGTAGCCCACACCCTACTTCGGCAAGAAGGATCCCTCTAGAAGGCAACTGAGTCTACCAAGCTTGCACCAACAGAAGTAAAGATCGTCTCTCGAAAGTTCGAGCGGAAGCAAGGTTGTCCATTAGAAGACCGAGGCTGTCCCCCAAGAGTTCGAATAGTAGCACACACCCTACTTCAGCAAGCAAGATCCTTGTCTACCAAGCTTGCGCCACAGAAGTAAAGATTGTCTCTCAGAAGCCTGAGTGGAAGCAAAGCCATCCCTCAGAAGTCTGAGTGGAAGCAAGGCTGTCCATTGGAAGTTCGAGTGGATGCACACTTCTAATTCGGCAACTAATGGAAACAAAGGCCACGACCTCAGGGCCCTTAGAACCCGCACTAATGATAGTAAGGGATATCCCTCAGAAGTCCAAACAAAAACAAGGCTATCCTTCAGGAGTCCGACTAGTAGCATACACCCTACTTCGGCAAGAGAGCACTAATGAGAGCGAGGGTTGTCCTTTGAAAGTCTGAACGAAATCAAAACTGTCCCTCAGGAGTCCGAATGGAAGCAAGAGCTATCCCTCGAAAGTCCGGGGCCTTCAGAACCCACACTAATGAACGTAAGAGTTGTTCCTCAGAAGTCTGAACGGAAGCAAGGCTGTTCCTCAGGAGTCCGAAAGTAGCACACACTCTACTTTGACAAGAAAGATCCCTTATGGCAGACAACCAAGTCTCGAGGAACTGATGAAAGCAAGGTTTGTTCTTTGAAAGTCTAAGTGGGAGCACACACTCTACTTCAGTAAGAAAGATCCTCGAAGCTCGTACTGATGGAAGCAAGGTCTTCTTTGAACCTGCACTAATGAAAACAAGGGCTGTCTCTCGGAAGTCCGAACAGAAACAAGGCTGTCCTTTAGGAGTTCGAATAGTAGCACACACCTACTTAGGAAAAAAAGATCTCTTTTGACAAGCAACTGAGTCTCGAGGGCTGTTCTTCGAAAGTTTAAGTAGGAGTACACACTCTTTTTCAAGAAAGATCCTTGAAGCTTGCACTGATGGAAACGAGGTCTGTTATTCGAAAGTCTGAGTGGGAGTACACACTCTGCTTCAACAAGAAAGATCCTCGAAGGTCGCACTGATAGAAACAAGGGCTATTCTTCGGAAGTTTGAGTGAGAGCACACACTCTACTTTAGCAAGAAAGACCCTCGAAACTTGCATTGAAAGAAGCAATGTCTGCTCTTCAGAGGTCCGAGTGGGAGCACACACTATTTCGGCAACTAATGGAAGCAAAGGTTGTCCCTCTCCGAGTGGGTGTACACTTCTACCGCGTCAAGAAAAGTCCCTTCGGGTTGGAAACAGAGTCTACTATTCCTCTTTCTTCTTCGAGGGGCAACAAAAATTGAAAACTGTCTCAAGCAACATAACACAATGAAGATATACAATGTAGAGAAAATAACTTCTAATGGAGTTACACAATATGAAGGAAATAACTTTCTTCATAACATAAGAAAAAAAGATAGAAAATTCTTGGACAATGCAGTAAATATAAATTATAAATGTCATAGATAAACTTCTTCTACGGAATGTCGACATTTGCCCCTAGAGTTGCAAGGTCATTTGGAAAGCTTTCACCAGTTGCTCGGGTTGTGGCCATCATACACCATCATAGCCACGTCTTCTAAGATATCGTGGGACCCTTGTTCTTTGAACTCTAGCTCATCTACTTCAACTTTCTTTCTAAACATCTTCTTAAGTGTCCGGCATTTTTCTGTAGGATGTCCTAGTGATTGGTGGAAAACACAATAATTAGGGCCCTCGCGATCCTTTTTTGGGAAAAGCACTTCGATACGAGGCAACTTAGTTCCCCATCTGCTACCCATTCTTTAACTAAGGCCTTCACTTCCTCAACACTACACAGAAAAAGAGTATCATCTTCGCAGTTTTTCCTCTTCTGACCGCTGAATTCCTCCCCTTGCGACTTTCGGGTAGAAGACGCGGAAACCGCAATGACAGAAGGTCCTCGGGATGACTTGAAGCTGGTTTTATAACTAGTCTCAAACCCGATCTCCTGAGACTGAGGTATGTTGACATTCTAAGATGCTTCAATTAGGGCCGAAAATGTGGATAGCTTGTAATTAACAAGAAGCATCTTGTACCCGTTCAATGTCCCTTCAACGCAGATTTGGACCAAATAGCTTTCCTCCACTGCTTCAGGGCAATCCACAACTTTGTCCTGAAACCTTTTGACGTAGTCAAGGATGTCCTCACGTTCTCGTTGCTTCTCCTTACATAATGTAAGTGTGGTCACCTTCTCAGCCACTTGAAAGAACTTGGCATGGAATTTGTTGATCATCTCCTCCCAATTTCGGATAGAGTTTGGGCCCAAGTTAACATACCAACTATATGCTCGGTCCGTGAGAGACTTAGAAAATCCTCTCAGGCGAAGGACATGGTTTGAACCATGAATCCCCAAAGTCTCGATGAACCGAACAACATGTTCTTGAGCATTTCCTTGTTTGCCATCGAATTTGATAAACTTCGGCACTATGTACCCCTCCGGGTATAGATAACTCAACATCTCGATAGGGTATGGTGGCTTGACATCTGGATCGGGCAAAGAGGGTAAAGTCCTCTTGCCCCGTTCGAAATCGAACATGGCTTGCACATCGGCGAGAGTGAGAAATTGTTGAGGGAGAGAACTTGATAGTGGTATTCCTAGAACTTGGCTTGTAGACCTAAAAACTGAACTTGGTGCGACTTGGCCATTTGGGTGTTGAGAATTCATCATCAATGAAGACACATGACGATATTGGCCATCGGCACCTATGGACATGCCATTTGGTGATGAGACGTTGCATTGGGTCCCATAAAGTTCATTGCACGCCACAACTATACTGGGTTGGACTTGCAAATTTGTTGTCGGCACCAAAGGAGGCCCGGTCGTTACATGAGTAACATTTACTGGTGGTGGAACAAGATTAGGTACAGGCAGAGCTCCTTTTTGCACCATCATGCCCCTTATATTTTCCTAGACACCAACAGTCGTCGGAGCGCCATTCATCTCGCCAGAACCTCCCCTAGTCACCATTGGATCTTGGCTTGGCACGCCATGGAGCTCGGGCGTGGCTAAACTGCTACCGCCTACTGTGGTTTGAGGATGTGCTACTGCGGTTGTGTTGCCATGAGCCACAGGGTGAGTGGGGCCTACTTCTCCTTGGATTTGATTTTGCATTTCGGTGAGGATAACTCCACTGCCAATTTGATTTCCGTTTGGTGCCGGTGCAAAATTAGAACTCATCACCAACATGGTGTGAGTGAGATTCTGAAGAGTGGTAAAAATCTTCTGCTAAGTATTTTGAAGTCCTTGAATGGCTTTGCGTAAAAGTGGTTGATCTGGAGCCATGGTCCTGTCATCGCCGCCATTAGAGGATCCTTGTTGGTGAACTTCTTTTTCTCCCGCCATCTTCACCGGAGTTGTGTAGATTTAGATCTTGTTGAGACCATTAACTAATCCGCCTCCCAACAGAGTCGCCAAATGTATGAGAGGGTTCAAGAACGTTGTTGAAAAATTCGAAGATCTTCAAAGATCTTTGAAGAAAAATTCGAATTCTCTAGGAAATGATGAGAGCCTTAGATTCTTCAATAGTCACAACTAAGAATACAAAGCAAAGAGATGATGGAGATGATGGAGATGATGGAGATAAGAGATTGGATGAAGAAGAAGGAAAAATAGTTAGAGAGAGAATAATGGCAAGGCTCTCCCATGGATCTCCCACTTTCACTCTCAAGGTTGATACTGGAGAAGGGAAATTAATTCTTTCCCAAGAGTTATCTCTCTAAAATCCATCCCTTGTAAAGCTATGGGTAGGTGCTATTTATAGGCACCTCATGATGTAGGATGGAGCCCAAGGCACATGGGGAATATTCTCTCTAACCACCTTGTCCGAGGAGGTGACCTCTTCGAGGATGAGGAAAATCTAGAAGATGAGATCAACCTCTCGGCAAATCCTTCTTCTTAGCCACACCTAACCAATGATCCCTGATTATCCCAAAAGGGTCAGGGGTAGTCCCAGAGGGCGCCCAACCGTAGAAGGGTCAGGGGTAGTTCAAGAGAATGCCCTGTCGCAAATATTACCGAGTCTCAAGGACCCCCTAGATCGTGCCACATCGACCTGGGTATAGGTTAGTTTAACCGAAGAGTGAATTTATCTCCACTCACCGTTCTTGGGATCGGGTCTTTTGTTCAGACTCCATTACGCCCATGGTTCTGGTACGTAGATCCCGAAAAGCTCCAAGTCCGCAAGTGTTCTAGGACTCATTAATGGAGCGGCTTCTAGATTGCGTCTGTATCCGTTCGAAGCCAAGTGCTTCGGATCTCTAGGTTCGTGGATCTGAACCCTTTCTAGTCCGTGCCTGAGTAAGTCTCTAAGTTCGTGGATTCGAACTCTTTCGAGGCTTAAAGTGATTCGGCCCGTTTGATGGCGATAAATCCGGGCCTACCAATCTTGGACTTGCAATAAATTCAGATCCACTAACGTTGGACTATTGGGCCTAATTAATTTAGCGGGCTCAAATTAGCTCCTCTTACAGTTGCTGAGTAGTATTTGGTAAATGATCTTTGAAATAACTTTTTGATGTGTAAATGTCATTTTTACCCCTATTAATTGTAAATTAAATCAACCTTTATTTTTTGTTATTCACTACTAGTCCATATTTTTCAAAAAATATACATATAAAAAATAAAAGATTAATTGACGATCCATTTTTGTCTTTTTCTATTTTCAAATAATAATTATAATAAAATAAATCTAAGGATACAATCATAAACTAATATGTCCACAGCAGAAATTGATAATAAAAAATAGTGGGTGGACAACTTCTTAGAATCAATTTTTTTAAGTTAAAATAAGTTGTTAGAATCAGAAACTGTTTGAAATAAATTTAATCAAACAATTCAAAGGGTGAACAACTTCTTATAATCAATTTTTTTGAGTTAAAATAAGTTGTTAGAATCATAAAGTATTTAAAATAAGTTTAACAAAACAGTCCAAAATAATTTTTTCAAAACTAAAATTTATGAGTTGGCCAAAATAATCCACACCAAACACCCTTTATGACCAGTTAAAAGCAAAACTAAACTTTCTTTTTTCTCTCAAACATTGGTAATCAATTATATGATTTTTTTTATTTTTTTTCGTCAACATTTAGGGATGTAAATCTAGCTCATAAGCCTATGGCCCACCCAAAGCCCATCTGCGGCCCAAGTAGGCTCGGCTCGACCTGACTCGGGTCCAACTAAGACCTTGGGCCTGGGTCTGGCCCGTACGTTCTAGAGTCCTACTGTAATACCCCGAATAACGCCATTATCAATAATTAATATTAGGCACCATCTTAAATCAAAATTAAGCTATTCAATTATGCAAAATAATCGAATAACGCCATTATCAATAATTAATATTAGGCACCATCTTAAATCAAAATTAAGCTATTCAATTATGCAAAATAATTAAAAATATAGTGAATAAGTTGGGTGCACGTAAATTCTTTTGTGAAATAATCATTAATATATATAAAAATATTTGATTGAATTTAATTACCTCAAATTATCAAGGAATAGAAATGTAAATTAGTTAATAGAAACTAATTGGAAATTAATACAATTGGTTAGGAATGTTAAGAGAAATACATATGTCAAAAATTATAAGATCAATTTAAAAGCCTTTGTATAGATTTTGATGGATCAAATTAAGCTAAAGAATAACTTTGGACTTGAAATTGAAAAGTTTATACTCCTTAGAAATATTAATTGAGAAGCTTAATAACATTAATTTGATTTGTAGAGTATTTTGGGCATTTTAAAATCAATCAAAATTAACGAAATTATGTAAAATTAAATTTGCTTAATTGAGATTAATTTAATAATTGGAATCAAGAGTTAATTCTAATTGATTGGAGCTAAACATTGTTACTTAATTAGAATTCATGTATATATTGAACTGTTTAATAGGAGATTTTGTTTTAAATTAGAAACTGAAAGTCTAGATGATTCAAAAAACCAGAAGTGACCAGCTTAATTGATTCTGTTTAAGGTATAGAATCATATGAGAGTATCATTAAAAATTTGATTCAGATTAATAAAATTTGAAATAATTAAATTAAGCGTTAATTGAAATTAATTAGATTAATTGAATTAAATACTAAACTTGATTAATTAGGTTCAAGAAATTATTAATTAAGTTAATGTGTAATTAGTAAGTTAAACTAATCAATTAATTATAAAAAGATGAAAGTTGGAGAAAGTTCTAGAATTTTGGAATGAAATCAAAAAAGGGATGTAATGAGCCTACTCATTTTCTTGGTGTTGGCTGGAGGAACCCGTAGGAGAGAGAGAGAGAGAGAATTCAACTTACTTGTGCTTGCTGGAAATTCACTCTAAGGAGAAAATTCACTCTAACACATGTTTGGGAATTTAAGAGAGAAAAAAAAAGAAATGATTACTTAAATTATAAGAGAAAAGAAAAGATAAGAAATAATTGTAATTTCTCTCATTTTTGTTTGGATAAACAAGAAATAAAAGAAAAAAATGATTGTGATTTCTTTCTTTCTTGTTTGGTTAGATTTCATAAGAGGAAAGAAAAGAAATTGCTTTATGTTATATTACCAAAATAACCTTTTTATATTTTGTCAATCATTTTATTTCTTTTATTTTTACAGGAACAAAATTGATATTATGAAAATATAAGAATTTGTTAGTTTTTTTTCTCTCCCCGTCTCTCCATTTTGGGAAGATTAAAAATGAGGATCATAAGAGAAATGAGTGTCTTTCCATTTCTCTCTATTTCTCTTCATTTCTCTCCACTTAAATTATCCAAACAAATAAGAGAAATACATATCTCTCCATTTCTTTTCTTTTCTTTTCTTTACTTTTCTCTCCAAATCACTCTATCCAAACATAGTGTAAAGAGAAGAAGAAAAAAAAGCTTAGGGAAAAAAATAAAAATTGGGAGGAAACTCAAGAATTCAACAAGTTGAGGTAAATTTCTTGTTTAATTCTTCTATATAATTCACCTAACACTTGAAATCAAAAAGGATTTAGGTTCAATTTCATGTAATTAAAAGAAATTAGCAAGAAAATGAAGAAAATTGAGTTAGATTTAAAATTATAGAAATAAATTTGGTAATTAATTATTTTGGATTTGATTTTTGTAGTCTTGTATGAAATTGATTTTTATTTTTACATGTATGAGTAAATCCTACAAATTGAGCTTTAATTAGACATGCATCGTGGATTTCTAAAAGATTTGAAAGATTGATTTCATGTTTTGGAAATAAGAAGAGAGCAAAGTTTTGAAAAATTATGAGCTTATGAACATTTTGAGCTTAATCTTGAAATTAAAAGAATTTTGATGTAAATGGTTTAAAATTGACCATGTTTTCTTGATTATTAAAGAGTTTTTTTAAACAAGCCATGTATGAACCCAAGTTTTGAAATCATATTTTGAAAGTTTAATTCACATTTCAGAATTTATAAGTTTGAAATTAGGTTTGATATGAACAAAATAAAATAAATCCAAATTTGGATAAATTAAGAAATAAATTATGATTTAAATTTGACTATCAAGAATTGGCTTAATTTTGATTTGAATTTCATACATGCAAATGTTTTCTAAGGATTATACAATTTCAATTATTAGTTTTGACATGCAAATAATTTTCTAAGAGCTTGTAGCTTTAATTTCATGTTTTGTAAGAAAATAAAAATAAAAATAAAGTATTAAAATCATTATATTCATGAAGTTTTGGTTTTAATCTTGACAAAACAAAGATGTTTTTGTATTAGAATTTGAAAATTAGTCATGCATGTTTAAATTGAGTCATGGGTTCATGTTTATTAATAAAATTGCATGTTTAAATTGAGTCATGCATGAGCATAAGTTTTGAAAATCTATTTGGAAACTATTTTTACTGATTTTTGAAATCCAGAAATTTGCAGATCGCTCGAGCGGTCAAGTTACTGCTCGAGCGAACATTGAGGCCATCTAGAATATGTTTTTGCAGACCAAAGTATTGAGAACCCGTGATCACCGCTCGAGCGACCAAAGGTTCACTCAGGCGAACTACTCTATTTCGGGGATGTTTTGGAAAATTGTTTTAAGTTCATATTTTCGTTCTCATCTTTTCATGAGCATCTTTTAGTATGAGTTAAGCCTCATTAAGGAGTATTAAGTAAGAAATTCACATAAGTCAATTTGTTAAGAAAGAAATGCAAGAACTTAATTAAGAGTTAATTACAATAAAAACCCAACATAAGGAATTAGATTAGATCAAAGGTGCTTGTTCGAATTATGTGCTTCAATGTGTATTTGTTATGTGCTTTGTGTAGGTTGGACACCTGAGATCTAGCATTCGTTCAAGTCCACTGTGAGTAATGTCCTTATAAAGATATGTTCGAAATATGTTTTGAAAATTGTTACATGATGATGATTTTGAAGTATTATTTTATATGAATGAATGAATGTCCCTTTTTGAAAAGTATTCACGGCAACTTTAGTGAAGCCCTCGCCTATAGGAAACATGGCCTTTTGATTAATGGAATAGGCCCTCGCCTAGGGAAAACAATACCATAACCCTTTGATTAATGGAATAGGCCCTTATCTGGGGGAGACAATACCACGGCCCTTTGATTATGGAATTACAGAGATCTATGATGCTGACCCAAGTGGTCCCTTCGTTAGACCTTTATGGTTCCTTTGATTTAGGCCTTCGGACCCCTTCGCTACTCTATTGGATGTACCACATATAATGTTTCAATACGGAATTATGATTTGGAAAGTGCACTATTTGATTTCAATATATATGTTAATTGAAAATGTATGAATTTTGATATGGCAAATGTTCGATTTGAATTCATTATATAATATTTGGAAATGTGAAATATGATAAATGCTTTGAAATGAAAATGATTTAAGATTCATTTTGAAATTGAAAGACATGTTTTATATTGTGATAAACTTCATTCATTAACCTCTTTATTTTGGTATTACTCATTGGGCTCTAGCTCATCCATCTCCCTTATATATATGTAGGTGAGCAATTGGAAGTTCAACATTAGAGTTTGCTTTGGAGTCACCTTTGCGTCAAGCCACCCAAGTGTGCTTCCGTGTTGAGGCCTTAGCTTTTATTTTTGTTAAAGCTTTGTATTTTGTTAAAGTCTTTTATGTAGTATGTGAGATATGTATAAGATATGTCTTTGTATATGTATATATTAAAAGTGTGTTGAATGTTTTAAGTATTTCAGTTTATTATGTATGCATAGCTTAATGGACAATGTTATTTTTATTTTGCTTCCACCTCAGGCCCCGGTATTATTTAAATATTTTTGAAATTTTGTCTTTGAGGCTGGAGTAGAGGCTGATTGTGGCCTAAACCTCTAGAGGCAGGTTTGGGTCGTGATACCGGCACTGTGATAAGCCCAACACGCATATCATAATTATATTTATTTAATTATGTGTTAATTTTTAATGGTGATATGTGCCTTGTGATTAATTTATGTATATCTGTCTAATTTGAAAACTATATGTTACGATTTCTACTCAGAATTCGAAATTTATGGCTTAAATGATTTTAGAAACCGAAATTGGTTACATGAATAGATTAATTGGAAACTTTTAGAACCATCTGGGAAGTTTGATTAAAAATTGATTTTGTTTGGTGAATTAAGTTGTGTTTAATTAGCCTAATATTATGATTAATGTATTAAGCCAATCCTAGCTATATATATGTGTTATAAGCTCATCCTTGTGCTCATTCTCCTCCTTTTGATTGCAAAAATCTGATAATACATTTTAGAGAGAGAGTGAGCTCTCATTCTAGAGAGAGAAAGTGAGAATTTAAAGGAGAACTTGAAGAACTTTGTTAGAGAAGCCAAGATTGTGCAAGAATTAATGTAGTTGAAGACTCTAGGTGAGTTTTGTAACCTCAATTCTTGTAGATAATTCATTTTAGAGCTGAGTTCATGGAGTAGATATGATCATTTGCATGTATTTTGTTATAGAAGATCAAGAAGATGATGAAGTTTTACATGCATGCATGACTATGTTGAGTTTTACCATTTTGAGTTTAGTTTTGGTCATTTTTGTTAAGTTTGAGAGTTAATTTATACATGCATCTTTGATTCATCATGTTTTAATTCTTAATTTCATGTTTTGGAAAGGAGTTTTATACATGCATAGAGCTTTTGAGCTCAATTGTGTTAAAGTTATGAGTTATGAGTTTTGAGAAAAGAGTTTGGAAAATCTTGCATGTATGAGCTGTTGAGTTCAATTTTGGTGAATTTAAAGAAATTTTGAGCAAATGATTTTAAAAGGTTATGTATATTTTGGAAAGGAGTTTTATACATGCATAGAGCTTTTGAGCTCAATTATGTTAAAGTTATGAGTTTTGAGAAAAGAGTTTGGAAAATCTTGCATGAACGAGTTGTTGAGTTCAATTTTGGTGAATGTAAAGAAATTTTGAGCAAATGATTTTAAAAGGTTATGTATATATGTTTTCTAAAGTGATTCTATATTTTGAACAAGCCATGCATGACCCAAGGCTTTGAATTTGCGTTTGGAAGCTCATACTTTCAGTTTTGACACCCAAAATTTTGCCAGACCGCTCGAGCGACCAAATGGTGGATCACACGCACTTTGCGAGCTTCTAGTACTTTTGCAGTCTTTATAGACCGCACAAGCGACCAACAAGTGGCTCGAGAGAACTCAGTGTATGTTTTGCATCCGTTCGAGTGACAAAGAGTTGGCTTGAGCATACATCAGACCCATCCAGTACTTTTGCAAGCCTCTGTGACCGCTCAAGTGACTAAAGGTTGGCTCGAGCAAATAACCTATTTCAACATATTTTGAAAAGATGTTCGGTGTACGTATTTCCATCCACATGTCTTTCCGAGTGTTCTTAGGCTTGAAATATAAATTATTGATGATTAATAAGTAAGAAACCAACAGGAGGAATTGAATTAGAAAAGATAAGAAAGAGTTATTCGATTTGAATATGTGTCGCAATGTGTATGGTTATGCATAATGTGTAGGTTCGAACGTTGAGAAAGAACATTGAACTAGTCAAGGTGAGTATTGACTTTGTAAAGGTATTTTGTATAAATTACTTGAAATGGATTTTGCTATACGATGAATTATGAAATCTATACTTTGTTACAAGTTATGAGATATAACAAGTTTCTGAATAAGTACTTTCGAGACGCTAAGTTAGGCTTTGAAACTCCGATTTGTGTACCATGGGATAAGTTTTTTGAAAATGAGAATTTTCTAAAGAATGAATAAGTTTCGTTTTGAATAACGACTATGATAAATTGGGAAATGTACTTCGATCTCCTGTGACTAATGTTTGGTCTATGATCCGTCTTCGACGTGTTGTAAACATTTTGTATGATGTCAGTCTTTGATGATCGTTTTGTATGATTTCGATAATTTTTACACCCAATAGGAAATAAACTTAACAACATATATGTATGTTCATTATGATTATGCTCATACAATACCATGCCATGCATATGACTTAACTTTGTTTTGAAACTCAAATGTGAAATGCATAATTTGAATCCATGTTTGACCCAACTCATTAGCCATTGTCATAATCAAAGAACCTTCATTTTGTAATAAAACCCACATACACATCTCAAACACTTCTCACATTTACTGGCCATCAAGCACGGTAGGACAAGTCGACACCTCTTACTTTTTGAAAACCTTCACATTTACTAGCCACCAAGCATGAATGGGCAATTGGACATCCATTACATTTTAAAAACATATCCACATTTTTCGACCACCGAGCACGAAGGGGCAATAGACACCCATCATTCATTTCAACCATCCCCTCACATTTACTGGCATTTAGCACGGAAGGGCAATTGGGCACCTTTACCAAAATACCAATAACATCCCTACATTTTCCGGCCTCCAAGCTTGAAAGGGTAATTGGGCACCTTGATAAACACAACATTTCCAAAACCGCACACACATTTTTAAATTACTCAACTCTTAATCCAAAAATCAAGTAAATGCAATGCATGAGTTTCCAAATATTCTAATTTACCCAAAACATAATTTAGTTATACAAGAAATTAACAATTGAAAACTAGTGAAACATTCCTTATTTTCAAGAATTCAAGTCTTCCTTGAAAAATCTAGAAATCCGCTAGATATTGATTTGTGATTATGTATCAATTCAAAGCAATAAAACAATTCCAATCAAACAATCAAGACAAATCGACACAACGATTTTAACGTGAAAAAGCCACAATTGAAGCACCTCCAACTGTGATAAAAAAAAAACCACGAGCAACAGTCACAAAACAATCCACTAAGAAGATATAAAGGAATTACACAGGTATACTCTCAATTACCTAGCAAATCCACGCCCGAATTGAACCAACCTCTATGTGCCTCTTCCAGCCCCGTCTTCACCTCGGAATTGTCTTGACAATGAGCCACTCCAGAATCCACCAAAGCTTCAAGCTCGAATTCTTCAGAATCCACTGAAGAACAACTCTCTCGTTTGTATAGCATGAACAAACAATCCTTTGATGTATCCTTTTTAAGCCATGAGTTGAATACTCAATTAAACATCAAAGAAAACTAACAAAATAGCTCCAGATATAAACCCTAGAACCCAAAAAGAAGATCTAGAGAAGTCATCCTAGATTTGGAGCAACTTGCGAATTTATAGAATCTGAAATCGCGAGGTCCGCTCGAGCGTGGGAATTGACGCTCAAGCGGGGACTCTATATGACATGCTCCAAACAGGATGTACGCTCGAGCGGGGAAATGGACGCTCGAGCGTGAAAACACGGATTACAGTATATTTGCAGACTCATCAAACTTCTGGAACTCAGCATTATCCGCTCGAGCGGAGAGGCGACTTTGAATGCATTTTTTGCATTTTACTTTGGGGGCACTGCCCCTCGACCCCACCTGGGCACTGCCCTGGACCAGCCAAGGGGCGCTGCCCCCTCAACCCCTGCGAGCTGACCGGGCAGCTCGATCACCGTCATAGTAAGGGAAGTGGCAATCTTGAAAGAATTAAACACCACAAACTTCTCTGCAAGGCACGATTCGGGTTGGATTCGCATCTAATAAACTCATAGCCTCACTGAAATAAAAGTGTGAAAACAAGTACAACTGAAAGGAGTTTTGTCGAACAGGATTGCCAAGAATAAAACCTAACAATCTCCCTCTTTGGCAATGCCGTGACAAAACACACCTAAACAAATAAAATCCTAAGCACCCCAACCCATTACAGCCAACAAAAGCCAACTTTCTCAACGTCATGATCTGCAAAACAGTTATTAGTGTCACAATTTCCAAAACAACTATTAGTGCCACAAGAGTATATAAAAAAACAATAAACATATGACTAGATTATCTTGAAGCATGAGATAAAAAAATGAATAGATGGAAATTGGAGATTTTAAGAGCGTGTAGCATGAAAACATGAAAACTTGGACACATGCACCCGACACATGAATGGATGAAATCACACTACGACACATGTGCATGAAAACATGAACAACTTTCTCTCCCTTTTTGTCATGAATTGACAAAGGAAGCTCAATCAACTAAAGCAAGATCAAAAACCACACAAACAGGGACAAGATGATGGAAAAATTAATAACCTGCGAGATGTAAGCAATAAACAAGTAGTGGATAGCAACACACAAACCAACTAATGCCAAACTCCCTTACCAAACCAATCCAAAATAACCAAACTCCCTCTCACTACTAGCAACCACAATTTGAAAAAAATGAACAAGAAGAAAACGACAAAAATAATATGGTGGAGCAAGCAGAGAATTTCATATTTGTACCTTAAAACACACAAGACTATCCAAGAAGCACAATTACTTGAAAACACAATGTGCACAGCCTCTAGAAAATTCCTGATAAAAGAAAGTGATTCATTATGTGAAAAGCATAGATCCCATGAGAAAAGTGTGTGTGTGTGACTCTTGGAGTTCAACAAACACGAGATTCAAATCCTAGTAGTGATCTGATAGCTGGACCTCCGGTATGAGAATCTAAGCACAACAAAGGAAAGTCAAACCACTAAGAATCAAGGGGTATTTGGTGAGTAAAAGCGGAGGCTCCCCCCCAATCAATGAATTCCTTTTTTTCTTCCTTTTTTACATTTTTTTCTTTCTTTTTCACATTTTTTTTTCTTTTTCACACTCATTGGCAACTGACACGCTCAAGAGTATGGAAACCGAACTAGAGAAACATGGATATAATAAGGATAGCCTAGTTGGTGACTCTGAGGTAGCATTTTCCTCATGGCCGGACTCCAAAGAACAGAGGGGAAAGCCGTGGAGATGCAAAAAGATGGAAGGTGGTTAAGAAACTCAACATCCCCCATGATGTGCTAGTATACGTCAATTCCTCTAGAAAAGCAAAAGATATAATGCCAGAAGTCCATAGAGAAAAATGATCACTAAGGCGGAAGATTCCAAAATTTGCTAATCTAAGAGTGTGTACAGAATGAGATATACTAATCAAAGAACACACACTCCGAAATGAGTAATGACCACAGAAAGCACACACATATTAACAGGTAATGGATATTCTCATCAATTCCAATATGCACCAAGGACTACTCAAAAATTTCAAGCTTGCAAAACCATACAAGAAAATCATTTTGGATTTTTTTTTCTTTTTCTAAACAAAGCAAGACAAAAAAACGAACAAGCACACATTTAGAAAAAAAAAAATGAACAAGGACACACTAAATGATACCACACATTAAATTACCCAAAAAACAATAGAAACTAAAAAAAAAAAAAAAAAACTTAAAACGAATAAACAAATTAACACAAGTCAAGTTTTCTCACCCAAACTACTTTAGTATGAACAAAGTTGTGAGAATGGTGGTTCTTGGGTGGTGTCTTGACATTGTGGTTCCCTTCCCTTTCAATGAGAACCCGTCTTGACATGGTTTCCAACTTCCTATTCCTGGGACTAGGAAAACACAACCTCTGCTCATGTTTGGTCTCAAACATATCAAAATAACAAGGTCTAATATGACCTTTAACCTCATTACCACCAAAGAAGTGTCTCCTACCCCACGAGATATTGGAATTTCTTCCATCTCTATGAGACACTCTCCCATGCAACTCATAATAATAAGGGCGAATATAACCATGCTTACCACAATGATGACAAATAAAAATAGAGGGTACCTTCTTTTCTTTGGCCTTACCAACTTTAGGAAGTTTGAGAAGTCTATCCTCATGTTGAAATTTTCGTTCTCCCTTTCCTTGAGTTCTTATATCATGAGATGTGGAAGCACTCGATTTTTGCTCTTTCTTACCACCAAAGTCAATGCCACTCTTGTCAGAACAAATATGTTGAGACCCAATAATATTGTCCAAAGTCTTTGATCCTCTGTTCCAAAGACCAATGGTAGCCATAGCACACTTGAGTTCTTCCTCTTTCTTGATCATTAGTTCTTCCAAAGCAACTTGAGACATCTCGAGAGTATCAATCTTTTCTTCATATGTTGCATAGATTTGTTGTAGCTCATTCCTCTCTATCTCACAATTCAAGAGTTTTGCACAAAGAGCTTGCCGATCATTAGAAATCTTAAGGGCATCATTCCTAGCCTCGGAAATCTCTTTCTTTAATTTGACATTCTCACTTTCACATGCTTTGAGTTTCATAGTGAGTTTGTCATTCAATTTGGATAAGTTAAGAGATTCCTTGTACAACTTTTGATATGCTTGAAGAAGTTCTTCATCTTCACTTCCCGAGGATTCATCATCAGTGGCATTCTCAATCGGGCTCTTTGAATACTCTATTGGTCCATCAGTTTCAAAAGCTGTCATGAAGGCAAGGAATTGTTTGTGTCCCTCTTCGCCTTGATCTTCGTTGTCACTTTCATCTTATCAGATTCTGATTCAGCATCCCAAGTGATAGCGAGGGCTTTCTTCTTCCTCAAATGAATGGGGCATTCTTGAGCAAAGTGGCCAAATCCTTGGCATTCATAGCATTGGACTCTTTCAGAGTTTCCTTGTATCTTTTATTTCTCCTTCTTGGCTATAGAATTAATTTTGAGTTTATCTTTGCCTTTGGATTTATGAGTATGAGTAGAGTCCAAAAAATTAGGATTCTTTTTCAAAAAAGATTTTTTAAACTGTTTTACAAAAGCATCCGTAATCTTGGAATCTATCTCACAATCCTCATCAAAATCCTCTCCAACTCTATGAGCACTACTAAAAGCAATAGTATCTTTTTGTTTCTTTTTGAAATTCCAATGTGCCTTATAAGTTTGGAGATTTCCAACCAGATGATCCAACTTGAGGTTGTCAACATCTTGAGCCTCCTCAATAGCTGTAACTTTTGGTTGGAACTGATCGGGCAAGGACCTCAAAATTTTTCCTACAATCTTGGATTCTGATATTTTTTCACCTAAATTGAAGCTGGAATTTACAATGTCACTCAACTTCGCGTAAAATTCATCAAAGGTCTCACTATCTTTCATTGAAAGATTTTCGAAACTAGACGTGAGCCTTTGAAGTTTTAAGTGTTTAACAGAAGGAGTGCCCTCATGAATAGTTTGTAAGATATCCCAAACTTTTTTTACGACTTCACAATTGCAAATTTGACTAAATTCTTCAAGTGTGACAGCGCAAAAGAGAGAATTGATAGCTTTACTATTCCAGCTACTATTTTGGTAATCAATTGTGTCCCACTTATCAATTGGTTTGGGGAAAGTTACTCCATCAACAGTAATCGTTGGTTCAGTCCACCCATACATGACAGATTGCCAAACTTTTTCATCAATAGATTTTAAAAACGATCTCATCCGAGCTTTTCAAAACGAATAATTGGATCTGTCAAGTAGGGGCGGTCGAACCATAGAATTTCCCTCACGAATTGATTCCATTGTCACAAATCAAACAAGATCTCGTTCTAAAAAATAGAATGACCTGCTCT
The DNA here is from genome assembly GCF_004153795.1 of Camellia sinensis. Lineage (NCBI taxonomy): Eukaryota > Viridiplantae > Streptophyta > Magnoliopsida > Ericales > Theaceae > Camellia > Camellia sinensis. The sequence goes on along the minus strand of NW_021027212.1, from coordinate 340,580 downwards.
AATACCAATTGAAAAATCTAGAAATCCGCTAGATGTTGATTTGTGATTATGTATCAATTCAAAGCAATAAAACAATCCCAATCAAACAATCAAGACAAATCGACACAACGATTTTAACGTGGAAAAATCACAATTGGAGCACCTCCAACTGTGATAAAAAAATCACTGGCAACAGCCACAAAACAATCCACTAAAAAGATATAAAAGAATTACGCAAGTATACTCTCTGTTTGGTAACGTTTATGTTTTTAGTTTATATTTACAAAAATTTTATAAACTGGTTTTTGTTTATTTTTAGAAAAATATAAACTACAAACGCGTTTGGTAATTGACAAAATGTTTAAAAAAAATTTAAAATATAAAAAAGAGTGAGAAATGGCAAGTGGCGGCAGAAGACGGTGGTGGAAAGTGGTGACGGTGGGTGGTGGGTAGCGGGTGGTGGTGGGTGGATGGGTGACGGTGGTAGGTGGCGGGTTATAGCGATCCCAGGTTTACCCTTGTTGTACAGTGATCCGGACATGTGTCCGTGAATGTTGGTAGTTGATTATTATCTTGTTTACATCCTTTTTACTTCGTATTTGATTTATGGGATGTGTTGGGCAGGTTTGTTATAGGTTGGTTGAGTTTAGGAACTAAAACTAGTTGCCCAGATTTTGGCCTGTCCACTCGAGCGGGTCTTCTTGCGCTCGAGCGGGGATTACACTTCTCCAGTATTTCGGGTTTCTGCAAAACTTCTGCAGATGTGATTTCTGCGCTCGAGCGGGTTTATTTACGCTCGAGCGGTGGCGCTCGAGCGGGTCTGTTGGCGCTTGAGCGGGCAGCACTTCCTGGGTGTAAGTTCTGGGAGGTAGAAATCTACGCTCGAGCGGACTGGTTTTGGCGCTCGAGCGAAAGTGCTTTATTCTTGTGTCTTGGCGCTTGAGCGGGTATTATTGCGCTCGAGCGTGTCCAGAGTTTTGTTCTTGGCGCTCGAGCGTGTGTTCTCCGCTCGAGCGGGTCATACGTATATGAGTTATCCGCTGGGTGATTTCAAATCACTTTTTGCTTTTCTTTCTCTCTCCTACTTTTCTAAAAACCCTTTTTGAGAGCCTCTCTCTCTAGATACTCCCTTCTCTCTAGGGTTTGATCTAGTTAGAGTGCCCTCCTTCTCTTCGGTCTTTGTTAAAGTTGTGTTGATCGCCGAGGGCGTCATTTTGATCTAAAAATCTCGGTCTTTGGAGCACGTTGGGCTATGTCATCTTCTCTTTTGGGGCTCCGGATTTGAGGTAGGGATATCCTACTCCTTTCTATGAGTTTTGTCTTTAAATTTTAGTATTTTGAGATGTTGGGGTTGGTTTGGTAATTTTGTGAGAGTTTGGGGGTTTTAGTTAAATAAAACCTAGATGCATGTTTGGCATGAAGAAGAAAAATTAATGTTGAGACATCAATGAAAATGGGACCTAAGGGTTGTAGTGTTAATTATGGAAAATGCCCTAATTACATTGTTTGATTAATTGGGATAATTAATTGTGAGAAATGAGGAAATGAAATGGAATATGATGATTTGAAAGGAAAGGGGTTAAAGGGTGTAGTTGGATTATTTATCACTCACCTAGTTGAAATGTTGATTTTATATCCATTGTTGCATTTATTTCATGCATAGAAATAACTGCTTTGGGCTATCGGTGGAGGATAGTCTTGATTGTTGTAGACAATACATGATGATTAGGCAAACTGTAACTAATCACTGGAATGTGTCATTGAGATTGACGATTGAAAGAATACATTAAATTTATGTATTGTGTGATGATGTGTATAATTGTTATTTATATGCATTGTGTTGTGTTGGAGGAGATAAGGGATGTACTCCACGGTTTAGGGGAAGATAGGGGATGGACCTCTAAACCGGATGTGTTGGGAGGAGATAGGGGATGGACTCCATAGATAGAGCTCATATGCTTATCTATAAATATGTTGACAGAGCTCATATGCTTGTCATTGGAAGTGTGATAGTGCTTGTATGCATATCTGTTGTTGTGTGATATAGCTAGTACGCTTATCTAATATGAAATGGAAAGGGTTTGATATGAGTTACTGTCTCATACGGGTTGTTTGGCCAGGTTCTGAGCCATGGTTGTAATTTGGGAATTGAAAGGAATTGGAAAATGAGTTGTAACATGGACTTGTATGTCATGAAAATGTAAAGTGTGATAAGGGAAGGTACCAGTGTTGACCATCTATCAACTGCTAATCTTTTAGTCATTGTTCATATTTGGTTTAGTGTGTTTCTACTGGGCTGTGGCTCACCCTATATGAGAATATCATTTTCAGGTACAGGTAGCATGCCACCTCCAAGGACGTAGCTTGGGAGGCTAGAGGCAAGCGGACTTTAGTTGTTTTATTTTTGATGTATTACGTGTATATTCAAGCCAAGGGCTTAATGTGTAAATTGAGTTAGTACTCTTTTGTTGTAACCAAGTGTTAACTTGGAAAGCTGTAAGCCTTTAGGGCATTTGCTTTTGTTGTTAACATGTAAGACTTTTAGTAATGAAACTCTGATAAATGGAAGAATGTAGGACTTTTTATATCAATGTATGTCTATATTGATGGGTTTAATGTTACTTTTTTTGAGGGCGTTACACGGGTGGTGGGTAGCGGGTGGTGGTGGGTGGATGGGTGACGGTGGTAGGTGGCGGGTGGTGGGTGATAGCGAGTGGGTGGTGATGGCGATGGTGGTGGCGGGTGGGTGGTGGTGGCGGGTAATGGTGGGAACACTCGAACACCTATACGGATTCTCCTGCACAG